>JAVTVJ010002262.1:0-116135 GCA_034509425.1 Eopsaltria australis | reverse complement strand
GCCTTGATGGGAAGGGGTGCATTTGCTAACCCGGACACACAAGCCCAATGGCATCCTTTGATCCTCGAACTATGTCAGAAGCTAGGAATGGGAGCATTGATAAAAAACATAGAAATGGCTTCTCCCAGACCTCGATTTGTAAAAGTAGTTCAAGGGACAAAGGAACCATTTTTGCAATTTGCAGAAAGGATTTCAGCAGCCCTGGAGAGACAAGTTGAGGACGAACAGTTACGGCAGATCTTGTGTAAACAGTTAGCCCGGGAGAATGCAAATGAGGATTGTAAAAAGGTGATTTATACCCTTCCAGGGGATCCTTCATTAACAGATATGGTTACGGCTTGTGCTAAGGTTGGGTCTGTGGAACATAAAATGACTGCTTTAGCAGCTGTTTTACGTCCAGCTCGGAAATGCTATGCATGCGGACGGCAAGGGCATTTGAAAACTGATTGTAAACAGACACAAACAGGGAAAAAGCAGAAGGGAACTGGGAATAGAGGGGCTCTCTCTTGTCAGCGATGTGGGAAAACTGGTCATTTTGCAAAACAGTGCAAATCCAGGTATCATATAAATGGACAAACTTTGGGAAGCCCGGGAAACGGGAAGCCGAGCGCAAAGGGGAGGGGCGCTCAGACACAAGCACCTCCTCAAGGCCGGCTGCCCATTCCGGGCGCAGTGCCAAATCAGGGCACGATGCCAAATCAGGGCACGATGCCAATGCAGGCTTATTCAGCAGACTTAGTGGGAGCACAGCAGGCGCAGCCGGATTGGATGTTTCCGTAGCAACAACAGTGACTCTGAATTTCAGCAGGATACACAAAGTTCCCTTGGATGCTCATGGACCACTAGGCCAGGGACTTAGTGCGTTGCTTGTAGGGAGATCTAGTGCTACTCTGCAGGGAATTTTTGTGCATCCTGGAGTCATTGATGCTGATTTTATGGGACAAATTCATGCTATGATTTCTACTCCTACACCACCACTTACTATTCCAGCAAAGACTCGTATTGCTCGACTTGTACCCTTTAAGTCATGTGTTCCTAGGACAGAGCAACGAACTCGTGGAGATGGATCCTTCGGATCTACTGGGACTCCGCAAGTCTTCTGGACCCAGAACATCTCTGATCAGCGACCGCATATGACGTGCACCCTCACTCTGCCTGGTGCCAACCCATCATACGTTCAACTTCGAGGTTTGATTGATACTGGTGCTGACGTCTCCATCATTTCTTTTTCTGTGTGGCCTTCTACCTGGCCTCTGACTCCAGTGGGGTCAGTCATTGCAGGGTTGGGAGGAATTACACAAAGCTACCTAAGCACACAACCTGTGCTAATTAAAAACGAGGAAGGACAAACAGCTACCATTCGTCCTTACGTTGCCGCAGCACCACTGAACCTGTGGGGACGAGACGTGCTGGCAGCTTGGGGGGTTCAAATTGGAACACATCCTTTATAGGGGTCAATATGCAGAAAAGCATCAGGCCTACGTTGCCATTGCGATGGCTCACTGATCAACCTGTGTGGGTTGCACAGTGGCCCCTGAATGAAGAAAAACTGACTGCACTTCAGAATCTGGTACAAGAACAATTGGCACAGGGACACATTGAATATTCCACCAGTCCATGGAATACACCAGTTTTTGTGATAAAGAAAAAGTCAGGATCATGGAGGTTGCTACAGGACCTCAGGAAAATTAATGCAATAATGGAAAGTATGGGGGCACTGCAACCTGGAATGCCCTCACCTACAATGCTACCTACAGGGTGGGACATTTTGATTGCTGATTTAAAAGATTGTTTTTTCACAATTCCTTTGCATCCTCAGGATACACCGAGATTTGCATTCACTGTGCCTTCAATTAATAATGCTGAGCCTGTTAAGAGGTATCAATGGAGGGTTTTGCCTCAAGGTATGCGTAATAGTCCAAGTATTTGTCAATGGTATGTAGCCCAAGCTTTATCTGGGGTTCAAGAACGATTTCCTGGTTCATATTGTTATCATTATATGGATGATATACTGATAGCTGCACCGACTCAGGAGGAATTGCTGACGATACAGCCTCAGTTGCTTGCTGCCTTGCATTCATATGGATTGCAAGTGGCTCCAGAGAAGGTACAACAATGTCCTCCATGGAAATATTTGGGAGTCAAAATTTTAGAACAAACTGTGCAACATCAAAATGTGCAATTTCGAAAATCCATCAGAACTTTAAATGATGCTCAACAGTTGCTGGGTACTATCAATTGGTTGCGTCCTTACTTGGGGCTAACCACGGCACAGTTGTCTCCTTTGTTTGATATCTTGAAAGGAGACTCGGGTTTAAATTCACCTCGAGCCTTGACTCCTAGAGGGCAGCAAGCACTGGAGGAGGTTCAGACAGCAGTTTCCACACGACAAGTTTATAGAATTGATCCTTCTATTGATATCACAGTTTTTGTTACAATGCCAGATCTTCATCCTACAGGTATCATTGGCCAATGGAATATCCAGTGGCCTGACCCGTTGCATGTTTTCGAATGGATTTTCTTACCCCATCAGCCAAAAAAGACGGCCCCCACAATATTTGAACTAATTGCTCAATTAATAATCAAATGTCGTTATAGGTGTCTGCAACTCATGGCTAAGGACCCTGACGAACTTATACTTCCAATCCAGCAAGAATATTTTGACTGGAGTTTTGCTAATAGCACTCCTCTCCAGTCAGCGCTGTAAAATTTTCCAGGACAAATTTCTTTCCAGCTACCTGGTCACAAATTACTGCAGTTGGCAAAGAAAACTTCTTTGTCTTTGCGACCAAAAAATAGTCGTGTGCCACTGCAAGGGCCTACGGTTTTTACAGACGGGTCTGGAAGAACAGGTAAAGCCATTGTCACCTGGAAGGATGACTCTGGATGGCAGGTGCTGGAAGGTTGTGAGTCAGGCTCTGCTCAACTTGTCGAACTGCGAGCTGTGACCATGGCATTCCAGCACTTTTCTCATGTGCCACTTAATCTTGTAACTGATTCTGCTTATGTGGCAGACATCACACAACGTCTAGATTGTTCTCTTTTGAAAGAAGTTAACAATGCTAATTTGTTTTCCCTATTGAAAGCTTTGTGGTCTGCGATTCAAGAGAGAGTGCATCCTTATTACATTTTGCACATTCGAAGTCACACTGCGTTGCCAGGCTTTATAGCAGAAGGTAACGCAAGGGCTGACAAACTTGCTAATCCAGTTTGGGCAGCCCCTCAGCCTGGCACAGTTGCACAAGCCAAGGCTTCACATGACTTTTTCCATCAGAATGCACGCACTTTGCAGAGACAATTTTCTCTCACATCTACTCAAGCTCGTGACATTGTTAGTTCCTGTCCCGACTGCCAAGGCTTTGCTGCACCATTGCCTGTAGGGGTCAACCCTAAGGGCCTGCAAGCATTGCAGATTTGGCAGACGGATGTCACTCATGTGGCTGAATTTGGTCATCTCAAATATGTGCATGTTTCTATTGACACCTTTTCTTCTGCTATGTGGGCATCTGCTCACACGGGGGAGAAAGGTCGTGATACTATTGCTCATTGGCGGTTGGCTTTTGCAGTTTTAGGGGTACCTTCATCTATAAAAACTGATAATGGTCCTGCTTATACCTCTGCAAAAACGAGGCAGTTTCTACAGCTATGGGGTGTTGAGCATACCTTTGGTATCCCTCATTCACCCACGGGCCAGCCTATCATTGAACGTGCTCATGGTACCCTGAAAAACATTTTGCAAAAACAAAAAGGGGGAATGATAGGGGAACCCCCACAAAGTAGACTGCAAAAGGCTTTGTATACAATCAATCATCTCACAGTGCCTTCTGATTCTAATATTCCTATATTTCTAAAGCATTTTCTTTCTTTGCAGTCGGACAGAACAGTGAATCTCCCTCGAGGAAAGGTGTGGGTCAGAGATTTGATTACCAACAAGTGGGAGGGCCCATGGGACCTCATCACTTGGGGGTGTAGATATGCTTGTGTCTCCACAGATACTGGAGCCCGTTGGGTGCCAGCGCGGTGTGTGAGGCCGGACTTACAGCAAAATCGCCCCCGGAACAGCGATGGATCGACCTGAGCCTTGGATATTAATGATTGTCATCATGGGGTTTTGCATAGGGGGAGGAAGGCCCATGTTGCCTCCTCTGCCTCCTATGCCAGAGAATGTATGGATAACATTAGCTCATGCCTTAAATCAATCTTCTATGTGTGTTTCGCTTGCTACCCCACAATCTCCTTTTAAAACATGCTTAGTAGGTGTGCCGCTACATAATTGCACAGAAATTAATGCGCTTGTTAATGGGAAATATGCAAATGGTACAAAGCTAGTTTCAACACCTAAACTGCTTGAACCCCAAGAAGTTGACATCTTAGGATCCATTAGAGCTTCGACTTGTGTACGCTTTAAAGCTTCGCAAGCACGGTCTGGTGAGTCCTCCAATGAGGTGTCACCCATCCAGCCATGGTACTCTAATGTTTCACTTTGGTGCAATGATAGCTCAAGTGTTGCTTTTACTAACCAAGTGCCGAAACAATTACCCTCGGGTTTGTTTTTGCTTTGCGGGGATCGTGCATGGGCTGGCCTCCTGTCCAATATGATAGGTGGACCATGCACGATCGGACGCTTGACAATTCTTGCTCCAAATCTTTCTATGGTAGCAAACATGTCTCATTCTTTGCACCGCGGGCGAAGGATGATGCATTCCTTGCGCCAGAGACGGCATCTTGATTCCTTTAACAAAAACTGCAGAGATGATCCAACATTTTGGGGAAAGGGATCACGAATAGCTGCTTCCGTGTTTGCTCCGGGTGTTGCTGCAGCTCAAGCTTTAGCTACGCTTGATAAATTAGGGTGCTGGCTTGCTAAACGTACTAATGAAACTTCAGCAGCTTTAGCAGGATTACTAACCGATGTTCGCTCAGTAAGGCATGCTACCTTACAAAATCATGCAGCTGTTGATTTTTTGCTTTTAGCACATGGGCATGGTTGTGAGGATTTCGAAGGAATGTGCTGTATGAATTTGTCAGACAATTCAAAGTCTATCTTTGCAAATATTCAAGAGCTGCAGAATGGAGTGCAAAAGTTGAGAAAGACTGTTAGTGGGTTTGATACATGGTTTAGTGGCTGGGGCATCACAGGATGGCTCAAAGATCTGTTGAAAATGGGAAGTGTCATCTTGCTTGTTGTACTTTTGTTCTTACTATTGGTGCCGTGTTTGTTGTCTTTTCTGCAAAGGGCCCTGCAGAGATCAATAAACACTGCCTTTGTGGTAGTAAAACAAAAAGGGGGAATTGTGGGGATGGATGAGGCTGACAGCAGGCCTGAAAGCCTCTCGGACATGGACTTGAAAGCGATCAGAATTTACCCGTGAGAAAGCCCTGTGAGAAAGCAATGGTATGAACACCTGCAGCCACAGTGGGGGACAGCCAAGAAGATAACCAGGGAAGATGTTTTGCACCCAGAGATGGCCTTGCAGAAGAGCATCAAGAATGTGGTGGAGGATTTATAGTGTATAGTTGACTGCTTGTATGGCTTGTTAAGGTGCTGGGAAAGTTCTTGTTATGAAGATAGCTTTAGTGTTGTTTTCCATGCAGCTGATAGTAGCATGTTACAGTAGCTGGGGAAAAAGGGTATAAAGATGTTAGCATAGACTAATAAAGCACTTCTTCTTTGTCCTTGGACTACTCGCGTGTCGTGTGTCCGTCTCTACTGCGACAGCCACCAACTAGGACTCTGGCTGCCCTTGCAGTGCCAAACACCTCCTCCAAACTGACATCAAGAAGCTGTTGGGCTGAGTTTTCTTTCACAGAGAAAAGGGCCAGTGTTTGTGGCCTGCACCCTGTGGCCGCAAGAGGGCTACCGCCTCCAAAAATTCCGCACGCAGCAGGATTTCTCCCGGACCCAAGCTGCCAGTGGTGCCTTTTCCTGGTCTTAGGAAATAAAAGCCAGACACTGTTAGAGGGTTGGGGGTCGTTCACCTTGGTATTTTAATAGCATCCCATTCGATGCATCACTTCATCCTGGTGGAACGCGTTGCAATGCACACCCACTGTCAATCATGTACGCAAGTTATAGACCTTACGCATTAGCATATCTAACCAGGGGGCCCAATAAGGGGCTGGGGTGGACTAACCTCTAGTTTACAGAATTTGTCCTACTAGGGGACCTTGGGTTCTCAAGATAGTAGAATGTTTGGTCTTCTAACTCTACAGTTCTGGGGTATTTAGTCTCCTGGCCTCCAGGACACTGAAAACTAGGCTAAGTTATAACGCCTAAACGATTACAAGTATGCATGCCAATTCTTGTAGATACATAAAACTGTGTAAAAAGTATAAAAAAAAGAGCAAAAATCATTTTGGCATAATTTCCCCCCTTTTAGAGACTAACAAGACTCTACTTTGTTTAGTCTCTATATTACCCACAGCACCAGTTCACACAACCGACTGACCCGCAGGCTATTACACAGATGATAACTACAATTACAGCTAATATGTTTCTTTTATCCAAGCCCAATTTGGTAACCATGTGGTTAGGGTGTTGAAGATATGGTCAAATTTTAAGGTATCATTTTTGGAAGCTTAAAATGCCAATCAGTGGTCAGTGACCACCCCCATCTAGAGGTGGTAACTGGATACAGATCCAGCAATTGTTCGTATTAAGAACCTTGGACACATTTTGGACTACAGCCTTATGTAGATCATGGGGCAAACCCTGAAACATGGTTACTTGTTGGGCAGACAATTGACATGTAAAGAACAGTTTAAACTACATCCTTCTGATTTGTATCAGTCTCTGTTTTCTTAATGGTTTTGGGAGCAGAAGCTTTCTTCACCCTGGAGTAGTGGATCCACGGTCCCTTGCCAGCAACTTTTACTGCAGTGAGGGTGGTCAGCAAAACTTGGAATGGTCCCTTCCACTTGGCTTGCAAGAGGTCACCGTCGCACTACTTGATGTAGACTCAATTTCCAGGCTGGAACAAATGAGCATGTATGTCCAGTCTTATGGTCTTGGATAACATGACAAATCCCTGGAACTACTGCAAAGTGGAACTCAAAGCCATTAAGTACTTCTATAAATCTGCTTCACCTTTTATATGAATTTTACCTGGGATATGAGGAACCTGATATGGCCTGCCATATAATATTTCATAGGGACTTATATTGTCCCTCTTCCTTGTCTGTATGTGGATTTTTAGTAAGGCTCTCACTACCTCTCTTGTGTTGGTGCGATGGGTAAGTTTCAGGCCATCTACTGAAGGTGTCAACCAGTAGCAGTATATACTTGCATCCCTCTTTGCGTGGCATCTGTGGAAGTATGTCTACCCCCCCTCCTGTACACCACAGATAACTGGTACATAAAGAGATAGCCCAAGGCCTGACAGGCCGAGCAAGGGTCATCTCTTGCGCCAAAGGAGCTCAAGCCCAGCTAAGAATCCACATCTTAATCTGGAGAGCTGATGTGGGAAGAGATGAAGGAAATATTACTGACTCCTGAGACACTGTTTTACACTATAAAAGATACATGAGCTATCACTGAGGCAGAAACCTCTTATACCCTGAAAGAGTTTGAAACTTCTCCCTGAAGTCTAGACACAGGTTTTGTGGTACTTCCCTGGGGATTGAGGGAAAGGGTCTCAATGTGTGCCCCACCAGAAATTGGATGGTAAGATACATTGAATCCTAAATTATACTATTTCTTCGCTAGCTGTAACTGAAAAAGGTACCTTATAGTGCACTGTATGTTAATCTACTAGTAGTCTTTCTTTTTGTTTTATTCCTGTGTAGTATTGGTTTACTGTAAGCCTTATGTCTGTTATTTTTCTTGTCTATTAATAAATAATTCGTTCTATAATAGACAGAATCAGTCATTATTAAAAGAACTTATGAACAAGAGTGGGTTTTGGGGTGCTGGCAACCTCAATAAGGTTACTGCCTACTGCCAAGGCCTGGGCAAAAGGCATGGACTAATCTAAACTCCCACATCCATTCGTGACAGCATCTCAGCAAATTCTACTTGCCAATAATTTCCTAGGAGATCTCTTGTCTGTCACCCTTAACACAACTCTCTTGCTCATGTCAGGGTTGTTTTTATAACAGGTATTGCACTTGCTTGTTATAGATTGTATGATATTGTCCTGCGTTTGCCCAGGAGGGGTCAATCTCGGAAGTGACCCATGCTGAAGGAAGTAATACAACTTCCTTCCTGGGAGACAGAACCAGTAAACAGCTAGTTTTGAGTATTGATAGGTATGCAAACCAATTAAAAGTTGATCCGCCTCCAGAAAAGAAAAACATATCTAAGCATGGGACACCTGGGAAAAGACCATCTTTTGTCCTGTTGCTGCCAGACAAAGCTGGTCCCCTGCTGTCTCCCTGGTAAAACTGGGCCTCTTTCCCTCCCCCCCGCCCCCTGCTTCCAGAGGGAGGGGGAGGGGGGGGGGAGGGTAAGGGGGGTTTGGAGCCACAGTACAGCTGGGTGTGAGGGAGGACCTGGCCTGAGCTCTCTGGCTCTGATGCAGTTCAGCCGACATTCCAACCATGACCAGGCAGGGTTGAGCCCTTGCTATCCCCTTGCTCCCCTCCCCTCAGTTTGGACGCTAAAATTCTACACTCAAACAGCACGGGCAGAGACCACGTGGACATTGCAAGGCCCGAGAGAGAGATTAACCCTCTCTGTGCCTGGATGAAGCTTGCAGACATCCATCCTCCCCTGCAGAGAGAGAGGAAGAGTGAGGACACCTAGAGAAATACATCATAGAGACTCTAAAGTCAGTGAAGGAAGCAGAGCCGACGCCTAGAGGGAGGAGCATGAGAAGTGCTTCAGTAATGAAGCTGAAAATTCTTTTGTGAGACCATGGTTGGGACTAAGCTAAAATATTCCCTATAATATATGAGAAAATAATCCAAAGGTGGGATGTGATGTTCTGACTGCAGCCAGTGAGCCAAGGCACCTGTGTAGAGATAAGTAGATGCTGAAGTAATTGCAGACTGATGAGAAGCTGCAGTGGTTCAAGTTCGCCTATTCAAGGTTCTGGCAAAATGCCAGCACACTTATCAAAAGTTACCTGATGTTTGCTGTGAGATGAGGATTAGGAGTAGACAAAGCAGGCTCAAACTTTATAAAGTATAAAGAAACTTTATTAATATACCTAAGACAGAGGGGGAAAAAAAAAAACAAACCAGGACAAACTCCTCAGACCACCCCTCCTTCCTCCACCTCTCCATTTCTTTCTCCCTGACAACACACAAAAGACAACACTTTGACCTCCAGTCAGTTTACCACCTCTGAAATAGCTCTCGTTTCAGTTCATTTAGGGAGAGAAGTCTCTTTTGTTTACACCATGGGTTTTCTTTAATAAAAATACAGTTTTTTATGGGTCTTCTGCCTCACCATCAGCCGCCGCCCGGAAGAAAGATCAGCTTGTGGTGGATTCCCTTCCACCCCAGTAGCCTTCCCACAGCCACTATGGTGGGTTATGAACAGTCCACGGGGTACCTGTTTTAAGGATGCACAGTTCAATTGCAGCAACAAAGAAAATCCCTTCTTCTGTGTTGAGCAACACAGGTTCTCCTGACAACATAAGTTCTCTGGCATTCCCCGGGACCAGGACTCTGGGTCACAGCCTCTCCTCTCTCTTGGTTCAAGCTTCTCATCAGGCTGTATTTTTCAACACCTACTTGCCTTTACCCAGGTATTTCAGTTCATTGGCTGCAATTAGAACCTCACATCCCCCCTTTGGACTACGTCTTCATATATTACAGGGAATTTATTAGCTCAGTCCCCAACCATGGTTCTCCAAAAGAATTTTCAGCTTCACTCTCGAAGCACTTCTCATGCACCTCCCTCTAGGCATCGGTTCTGCATTCCTCACTGACTGTAAAGTCTCTATGCTGCATTTATGTAGATGTCCTCACTCGTTCCTCTCTCTGTGCAAGGAAGGATGGGTGTCTGCAAGTTTAGTCCAGGCATGGATAGAGTTAATCTCTCTCTCTCTCCGGCAGTGTGATGATCACGTGCTCCCTGCCGGGCTGTTTGAAAAGGTCCGAGCTGGATGGCAGAAGCTCTCAGAGTCTCTGTGCCTGGCTCTGCAAAGCTGGCTCGACCTGGTGGGGCCATCTGGGCCCAGAGTGACAGGGCAGGGCCTGGCCCGAAATGGATGGAGTCTGGCCCAACCCCTCCCTGGTAGGGAGCAGGGGCCTAGCCCTGTCTCGTGTAGCTGACATACTGGCTGAACTGTATCTGCCAAGAATTCCAGCTGGTTCCTCCCCCATGCCCAGCTGCAGCGGCACGGCCACTCTAAACCTCTTTCCCCCCCCCCCCCCTCCTTTCGAAGGAGGGCGGGGGGGGCCTTACCAGGGAGAGAAGCAGGAGATGCTCCTCTCTACACAGCAGCAGGTCAAGAGAGGAAGAGGCTCAGAGGGTCCCTGCTTATATATGGTTCTTTCCTCAAAGGCAGATCAACTTTTTAATTGGTTCACCTACACATCAATCCTTAAAACTACCTAGCTACTGGCTCTCTCTCCCAGGAAGGAAGTTATATCCCTTCCCGCAGCATAGGTGACTTCGTAGATTTTGACCCCTCCTGACTAACCCAGGACAGGTCTGCAGGCCTACTGTCCTCCACACAGTTTTCCAGGGAAACAGGAGTTTACCTGGGGCTGGAAATTTTTTTGTGGACATCAACAACTCAGCAAAGAACAGAAAGAAGCCATCTGTCACCTTCCAGAGCCCCACACTGTGAGAGAAATGCAAGCCTTCCTGGGAATGGTAGGTTCGTGTCATCTATGGATATCCAATTATTGACTGCTGGTAAAATCTCTGTATGAGGTCCTTAAGGCAGCTGAAAAGGGAACAATCATATGGACAGAAAGTGCAAGGGCTGCCTTCAAACAGCTGAAACATTCCCTGATGTCAGCCCCAGCTCTGGGGCTGCCGGACTTGACTAAGCCTTTTGAACTATTTACATATGAGTGACTGAATGTTGCTTTGGGAGTACTGGCACAGCACCTTGGGGACCAGCGAAGAGCTGTAGCCTACTTTTCAAAACAGCTAGACAATGTTAGTCAAGGGTGGCCTGGATGCCGGAGAGCTGTGGCAACAACTGTCCTCTTGATACAGGAGGCCTGTAAATTCACCCTTGGGCAGCACATTGTCGTGTATGTACCCCATGCAGTAATAACTGTGCTGGAACAAAAAGGGGAACACTGGTTATTCCCTAACAGAATGCTGAAATATCAGTCTGTGTTATTGGAGCAGGATGATGTTACTCTTAATGATTCCAAATATGCCTTCAGTGTTGTTTGTGCCCACGGAGCTATCTGGAAGGAACGTGGCCTGCTAACTGTTCAGGGTAATGCGGTTAAACATGCTGAACAGATTCTTGCAGTCCTGCAGAGTATTTGGAAGCCAACAGAGATAACTATCATGCATTGCAGAAGTCATCAAAAAGGGAAGAAAGCCCCTGAAGATGGAAATCGCTTCGCTGATGAAGCAGCAAGAGGGGTTGCAGAAAAAAGGCATTCTTGCAGTGGTACCACAGAAAGAAATAGATTTGTCAGAGTTTACCCCAAAATATAAACAGATCACAAATTAATCAAGTATCTTAAGGTTGAAGTCAAAGAAGGAGTGGGGGTTGCTACTCCAGCAGGACAGGTTGTAGTTCAACAAACAGTTTTAAAACATCTGAGAGAGGAAGTAATAGGAAGAAAGATAACTGATATCTGTAGTGGTTTGAGTTCGCCAATCTGAGTTTCTGGCCAAACTCCAGCACACTTACCAGAATTTATCCAATTTTGCTGTGACATAAGGATTAGGAGTAGGTAAAGCAGGCTGAAACTAAAGAATATAAAGAAAGTCTGTTAAAGGACTTAAAAAGAAAAAAACCAAGGAAAAAGATCAGAACAAAATGCTCAGAACACCTCTCCTCCCCCCACCTCTCTATATCTTTCCTACTGACAACACAAAAAGACATCACTTTGAACCTTCAATCAGTTTACCACCTCTAAAATAGTCTTTTCTCAGTTCATTTACGCAGAGAAGTTTCTCTTGCTTATACTATGGACTTCTTCGTAAGAAATTGTCCTGGGTTAGTCAGGAGAGGTCAAAATCTACGAAGTCACCTATGCTGCAGGAAGGGATATAACTTCCTTCCTGGGAGAGAGAGCCAGTAGCTAGGTAGTTTTAAGGATTGATGTGTAGGTGAACCAATTAAAAAGTTGATCTGCCTTTGAGGAAAGAACCATATATAAGCAGGGACCCTCTGAGCCTCTTCCTCTCTTGACCTGCTGCTGTGTAGAGAGGAGCATCTCCTGCTTCTCTCCCTGGTAAGGCCCCCCCCGCCCTCCTTCGAAAGGAGGGGGGGGGGGGGAAAGAGGTTTAGAGTGGCCGTGCCGCTGCAGCTGGGCATGGGGGAGGAACCAGCTGGAATTCTTGGCAGATACAGTTCAGCCAGTATGTCAGCTACACGAGACAGGGCTAGGCCCCTGCTCCCTACCAGGGAGGGGTTGGGCCAGACTCCATCCATTTCGGGCCAGGCCCTGCCCTGTCACTCTGGGCCCAGATGGCCCCACCAGGTCGAGCCAGCTTTGCAGAGCCAGGCACAGAGACTCTGAGAGCTTCTGCCATCCAGCTCGGACCTTTTCAAACAGCCCGGCAGGGAGCACGTGATCATCACACTGCCGGAGAGAGAGAGAGATTAACTCTATCCATGCCTGGACTAAACTTGCAGACACCCATCCTTCCTTGCACAGAGAGAGGAACGAGTGAGGACATCTACATAAATGCAGCATAGAGACTTTACAGTCAGTGAGGAATGCAGAACCGATGCCTAGAGGGAGGTGCATGAGAAGTGCTTCGAGAGTGAAGCTGAAAATTCTTTTGGAGAACCATGGTTGGGGACTGAGCTAATAAATTCCCTGTAATATATGAAGACGTAGTCCAAAGGGGGGATGTGAGGTTCTAATTGCAGCCAATGAACTGAAATACCTGGGTAAAGGCAAGTAGGTGTTGAAAAATACAGCCTGATGAGAAGCTTGAACCAAGAGAGAGGAGAGGCTGTGACCCAGAGTCCTGGTCCCGGGGAATGCCAGAGAACTTATGTTGTCAGGAGAACCTGTGTTGCTCAACACAGAAGAAGGGATTTTCTTTGTTGCTGCAATTGAACTGTGCATCCTTAAAACAGGTACCCCGTGGACTGTTCATAACCCACCATAGTGGCTGTGGGAAGGCTACTGGGGTGGAAGGGAATCCACCACAAGCTGATCTTTCTTCCGGGCGGCGGCTGATGGTGAGGCAGAAGACCCATAAAAAACTGTATTTTTATTAAAGAAAACCCATGGTGTAAACAAAAGAGACTTCTCTCCCTAAATGAACTGAAACGAGAGCTATTTCAGAGGTGGTAAACTGACTGGAGGTCAAAGTGTTGTCTTTTGTGTGTTGTCAGGGAGAAAGAAATGGAGAGGTGGAGGAAGGAGGGGTGGTCTGAGGAGTTTGTCCTGGTTTGTTTTTTTTTCCCCCCTCTGTCTTAGGTATATTAATAAAGTTTCTTTATACTTTATAAAGTTTGAGCCTGCTTTGTCTACTCCTAATCCTCATCTCACAGCAAACATCAGGTAACTTTTGATAAGTGTGCTGGCATTTTGCCAGAACCTCGAAGAAGCGAACCGAAAATCACTACCGCTGTTATTGAATCCCTGTGGTATAACTGTCTCGGTGAACTGGGTCTTCTTCCCTGTTTCAGGATTTTCCCACTCAAAAGCAAAGATTTCTTCCTATTCTTGTGCACAGGAATGCAGGAAAAGGCATCCTTGAGATCTAAAACAATCTGCCTTACCAGTATAGCTCATACTTTGAGTCTAATACACACAGGTTCAGCTCTTTTGGATCTCCCAGGGATATCATTGGCCCATACTACAGGACTGACAGCATCTTCTATTTCTTTGGGAATTTCCCCTTGGCATTCCTGTATCAGAATAGCAGCTGCTTTGACAAATTTAGATTCAGGAATTATAACTTTCACCTCCCCCCACCCCGCCCCCCCCCCCCATCTTTGGAAAACTTAATTTCTGCCTCTAATTTCTCTAATAAATGTCTGCCCAATAATGGCATTGGTGAATTTGGCATATACAGGAACTGGTGAGTCACCCAGTGCTTCCCCAATTTAAATTTTAAAGGTTGGAAAAAAGGCCTTGTTTCACTTACCCCGGTGGCTCCATCCACATCCACAGTCTCTTGGCTCAGTTTACCTTTTAAAGTATTTAATGCAAAATATGTTGCCCCTGTGTCAATCAGAAATTCAACATCATCATTTCCCAGTTTAACTATAACCGAAGGCCCTGCTGGGGGAGATGCCTTCGGTCCTCGTCAGTCATCATTCATAGCTAGTTCCGGAGCTGGGGGTGTCTTTTTCTCCCATGTTGGACAGTCGTTCTTCCAGTGTCCCTTTTGCTTGCAGATGGCACATTTATCCTCAGCTAGAGGAAAACGGGGTCTCTTTTTTGGTGTGTTGGCTGACTTTTCCTTAACATGATTTTTCTTGTGGTAGGGCTTATTGTGTTTGTCTTTATCTGATGAATCCCTATTCTGGTATACCTTCCACACTACTTTCTCTAGGTTGTCACTGTATTTCCTAACTGAGTTTTTCCACAGCTGTATCTCTCTGAGGGAGAACAGTGTCTTTACATAAATCACTCCCTGGTTTCCCACAGCCTGTCTCAGAGGTACTTTTAATGCAGGCCCTCTCGTTCCTCCTTCATCTGTCTTTGATCTCGTGCGTCCAGCAATTGGACAGTCACTTCCTATGACTTCTTGGGCCATCTTTCCCTTTTTCCTACCACCCTCCTTGCGAGGACCATCTGTATCGAAATCATCCCATTGACTTATAATCACAACACTGGCAGAGTGGCGGAGAGGGAATCCGGGTTGATTTTCTTCATCCCTAGTTCTGGAAAAGTAATTTGGGTTACAGATGTCCCACCTGCCTCTGGTTGGAGTGGCCTTGCTCCCCTCTCCGAAGCTGAGATCACAGGTGTCCCCTCCCATCCCAGGCTATGGCTAGGTCAGGAGGTGGCAGCCAGCTCACCTCTCCTCCGCTCCAGCACCAGCCCCCGTGGCGGTCCGGAGGCGGCAGTCAGGCCACCTCTGCTTCCATCCCCGCTATCGTCAGAGGCAGGAAAGGACCCATCCCCGCCCCCGTGCCTGGAACGGGCAGGGGAGAGGATGGTGGGGGTGGCGGCACGCCTCCCTCCCCTGCCTCCAACTGAGCATCCCATAATGGCAGCAGCGGCACAGGAGGCGACCCTCCCACGCCCGCATGCAAAGCCGGTGCCACTATGGCTACCATACCTGTCTCCTCCGTTCCCACCAATTTAGAAGATGCACAACCCATTTTTACTTAAAAACAGGAAAAAACAGCTGGAAAAAACATCCCTTCCTGTGGAATTCAGTGTGGATTCTGACTGTCTTGAAATCCTCCCCCCCCCCCCCACCGGGTGAACCACCTAGCTTACAAACTACAACTAACTTCCACAAATTTTGCAGGGGGTTAATTTCCCCCCCCCCCCCTTTTGTGGGCCTCTCTGGCCCCCCTGCCCAACCTCTCAACCTCTGGGAGATCTCCCCTCACCAAGACACTGACCTCCCTTGTTCATTCACCTCTCTTCCATACTCTCTTGTGCTGGATCCTAGAGCCCCAGTCAAAGTCCTGGACTGCCGCCTCAGCCCCTGTAATGTGCCGGAAAAGGGGCAAAGAGGGGATATTCTTCGGCACAAAAACTGAAAGTTTTGAGGTTTCTGGTATCCCATCAGGGTCGCCAAAACCTGATGCCTTTTCCTGGTCTTAGGAAATAAAAGCCAGACACTGTTAGAGGGTTGGGGGTCGTTCACCTTGGTATTTTAATAGCATCCCATTCGATGCATCACTTCATCCTGGTGGAACGCGTTGCAATGCACACCCACTGTCAATCATGTATGCAAGTTATAGACCTTACTGTATTGGGTCTGACTGGGGTAAAGCTCACAGGCCTTACACTGCTGTGCTTTGCTTTGGTAGCTGGCGTTGATAACAGAGCAGTGTTTTGGCTACTGCCAAGCTGTGCTGTCCCTCTGACATTCCTTCCCCCACTGAAGGGGATGGGGGTGGGCAAGATCCTGGGAGGGGACACCAGCAGGCCAGCTGACTCCAGTCAGCCAAAGGGATATTCCATACCATATGACATCAGCTCAGATATATAAGGGAAGGAAGAGAGGAGGAGGAGGAGGCACTCAGGTCTGGCCCATGTTTGCCTCCTTGAACAACCACCACGCGTACTGAAGCCCTGCTTCCCAGAAAGTGTCCGGACATCGCTGCTGATGGGAAGTAGAGATTGATTGTTTTCCCTTCTTGCTCTTGCGCGCGCAACTCTCAACTTGCTTGTTCTATTTGGTTTTTTTTCCCTGTAATAAAACTGCCTTTACTCACCCTGATAGTCTTTTTCAATATTATCCTCTCCCCTCTCCCAGCGGGAGGGGGAGGGATAGAGTGACTGAGTGGGCACCTGGCCCCTGGCCGGGGTCAACCCACGACACTTACGCATTAGCATCTCTAACAAGGGGGCCCAATAAGGGGGCTGGGGTGGACTAACCTCTAGTTTACAGAATTTGTCCTACTAGGGGACCTTGGGTTCTCAAGATAGTAGAATGTTTGGTCTTCTAACTCTACAGTTCTGGGGTATTTAATCTCCTGGCCTCCAGGACACTGAAAACTAGGCTAAGTTATAACGCCTAAACGATTACAAGTATGCATGCTAATATTCACGGATACATAAAACTGTGTAAAAACTATATAAAAGAAAAGGCAAAAATCATTTCGGCATCACCACCAATGAGGACACTGGCTGCCCTAGGAGTGCCAAATGCCTCCTCCAAACTGACATCAAGAAACTGTTGGGCTGAATTTTGTTTTGCAGGGAAAAGTGCTAGTGTTTGTGTCCAGGACCCTGTGGCCGGGAGCGGGCTGCCGCCACCTACGGGACCAACAGCTGCAGGATTTCTCCAAGACGCATGCTGCCAGCGTCTAGCACTGCAGCTGCCCTTGGAGTGCCAAACACCTCCTCCAAACTGACATCCAGAAACTGGGGGACTGAGGTTTCTTTCACAGGGAAAAGTGCCAGCATTTGTGTCCAGGACCCAGTGGCCAGGAGAGGACTGCCACCGCCAAAAATTCCGAACACTATAGGATTTCTCCCAGATGCAATCTGCCGCCAACGAGGACTCTGGCTGCCCTTGGAGTGCCAAATGCTTCCTCCAAACTGACATCAAGAAAGTGGGGGCTGAGGTTTCTTTTACACCAAAAGGGGGCAGTGCTCGTTTTCATGGGTCTATGGCCCGGAGAGGGCCATCACCTTCTAAAATTGTGATTGGCGCAGAATTTCTCCCAGGTCCAAGTTGCCACCAACTAGGACTGGCTGTCTTTGGAGTGCCAAATGCCTTCTCCAAACTTGCATCAAGAACGTGGGGGACTGAGTTTCTTTCATAGGGAAAGGGGGCCATGTTCTTGTCCATGGATCTGTGGCTGGGAGAGGGCTGTCGCCTTCTAAAATTCTGAACAATGCAGGATTTCTCCAGACAAAAGCTGCCACCAACTAGGACTCTGGCTGCCCTTGCAGTGCCAAACGCCTTCTCCAAACTGACACCAAGAAACTGGGTGGCTGAAGCTTCTGTCAAAGGGAAAAGGGTCAGCGTTTGTGTCCAAGGCCCTGTGGCAAGGAGCAGGCGGCTGCCTCCTAAAATTCTGCACGGATCAGGATTTCTCCAAGACCCGAGCTGCCACCAACTAAGACTCTGTCAGCCCTTGGAGTTCCAAACGCCTCCTCCAAACTGGCATCAAGAAACTGTTGGGCTGAGGTTTGTTTCACAGGGAAAAGGTCCTGCGTTCGTGCAGAGGACCCTGTGTCCGGGAGGGGGCTGTTGCCTCGCAGACAAAAGCTGCCACCAACTACGACTCTGGCTGCCCTTGGAGTGCCAAGTGCCTCCTCCAAACTCACAGCAAGAAACTAGGGGTCTGAAGTTTCTTTCAAAGGGAAAAGGGCTGGTGGTCATGCCCAGGGCCCTGTGTCCGGGAGCAGGCTGCCGCCTCCTAAAAGTCCGAATGGTGCAGGATTTCTCCCAGACAAAAGCTGCCACCAACTAGGACTCTGGCTGCCCTTGGAGTGCCAAATGCCTCCTCCAAACTGACATCAAGAACCTGGGGGACTTAGGTTTCTTTCACAGGAAAAGGAGCGTGACCTCTACTGGCCTGCCAGCTGAATTCATGTTGGCAGCCATAAGGATTAAGTTCAGCGAGAGCTAGTTGTGCCGCTACCTAGTCCTCTTCCAGCCTCTCTGTGGAAACAATTGCGCTTACCTTTAGACTCCAAGATCCAGAGAACACAATGATAGTTGCAGTGAAGAAAGGGAAGGACAGAGTGCACCGCTAAGTTTTATGTGGTTTAAGTGGGGCAAGAGGAAGGGGTGCAGCCCTGCACTGGCTTTTACTTCTAGTCTTTTTCTATGAGAGCAGCTGCTGATAGTCAGCAACAGAGCTGCAAGAGTGGAAAATGGGACTGCACATCTATCTTAGAGGGAAGGTAACAGAGCCGCAGTGTGTTGTGCCCTGTTTCAAGGCTGTTTGGCAAAGGGGTACTTTAGGAATGCTTTCTGTTCTGCAGACCGCTGCAACACTGAACGTGTAAGGAAGTGCTGGTCTCCACGTTTTGCGATGAAGTCCCACAGCGGCGCGTTAGATTTTCACGCAGCAAGAGCATTCTCAGCTGACTCTGAACATGAACGAGATGTTGCTGGACTTTTGCTATTCGGTCCACTGCTCACACAAGGTGAGTGCACTGCCACTTCATTCTTCACCTTCTGTTATGCGGACAGAAGTGAAGCCCACAGTGGTGGCATTCAGCTTTGCTGCTTTTCAGGGCATATATTGCATGCAACCACTGCGTGCTGTGCACAGTTTTTCCTCAGCTCGAGGTACAATGACACTCTGTTTCTCACAATCCAAACTGTCCATGTAGCACTCGTGCAGCAAAATAAGCCAGGAGATAAGCACTTCAGCTAGATTAGTGGTTCTATGTCCAAGACTTTCAACACAGCACCACAATCTGGGCAACAAGAAGGGGACATGAACATGTTTTTGTCCTGGCACATTTTTCTGTGCCACATGGCTATCTAGATCTTTAGTCCTTGTGAGGCTGTAATGTGCGCGGTGGTACTTCGAGTTGAGAAGGACCCTGCAGAGAGCATGGCTATCCAGGGATGGTGACTCCACTGCTTCCTTGGGCAGACTATTCCAATGCCTGACCACCCATTCAGTGAAAAAATGTTTCCTTTGTGGGGAGGAATGGGTTAAAACCAGAAGATTGGTGCGGAAAAAGAGTTGTTTTTAGAATTGTTTTTGCTCAAGATGACCTTGCAGCTGGGGAGTGCTGTTATTCAGTCTGGGAAATTTCACGTTGTTTTTAGTCTGTCCTGAGAAGTGAATTTTTGTAGAAAATAACAGAATACTGTAAAATACCTTAAAAGCATTCTTCAATGACCTAGGCCTGTTAAATAAGGAGGAAAGGGAGATAAGAAGCTTGGAGATTGTAAAACAGCCTTGTGAAGAATTGCATCTGTGCCAGACCTTTTTGATATGTGAGCCAGGAATGGCCCAAGGGCTTTTTGCCCCTGCAAAAATGATAGCAGTGCATGTGTCCCTGTTTTGCCAGTGAAATTATGGAATAAATCTTTTCTTGACACTTCAGCTGTGGATTGTGGCCATCTTGATGTTATCTGCATATATTCTGTTCACGTATTTGGCATAGTCGGTGACTACCAAGAATGACCATGCCATGGTGTCTTAGGTTACAATAGTATGTATTCTATCACCATCTTCATAAGCTGTTAAAATCAGGAGGGACAGTGTCCCTTACTCCCCTCATGACTCATCCCTGAAACCTCCAGGGGATCTTCTGTTAATGGGCCAGCTGTTAAAACCAGGTAGGGCAGTGTTCTTTATCTTTTCCATGACCTACCTCCCTCCAGAGGGATATCTTCTGTTAATGGGCCACTGAGTCCCACTGCAGGACTGATAAAATTACATCATCCCATTGTGAAATGTTCTGCCCAGGGGGAGGAACCAAGCATTCCTATCTGGATATAATGTGAGATTTGGAACACCAAAGTCAGCCTTTTCCACTGGATTCCCAGAGGAAGACCAGACCCTTCTACACCACCACTGGACCTTCAGAGGAGAACGACACCTTTCCACAGGATCACTGCTTCAACAGAACCACATCTATCACTCCCAGAGGACTGCAGCCACCATTTAACTGGACTGCTACCAACACCCTGACTGACAGGGCGTCAGGTTGTATTCTGACTCTGTCAGTGTTTTTGTACTATTGCATTTATTTTAATTTTCCTATTAAATTGTAGTTCTGCCTTTGAGTCTCTCACTGGTTTGCTTTCAAACTACTACACATGGCCATGGAAAAAGTCAGGGACAGGGGAGGTCATGACAGTGACTCCGCTCCATTTTGGGATGGCCCAGCACTGAGCATTGGACTCCTGTGACCACTTTCCTAGAGGCAGTGGCTCCACTGGAGGCATGGCTTGAAGCTGATGATGCAGCAGCAGTTACTCTGCAGACAATCATATAGGTTATGTGTGAATTAATGTGGAAAGCAGCATGGAAATCTTCTTGCAAGTCAGCAGGAAGATTTGGATTGTTGTTAGTCACTGATCTCAGAGATCTTGACTGTGAGGTTACAGCCTTACAGTGGGAGAGCTGAAAGAGAAGAGTGCTTAATTGGATGAAAAGGAAATTGTGCAAGAAGCATTTACTGCTCAAAGGAAATGCTGCTGTAAGCAGCAATGTCTGGTGGCATACATTGCTAATGAACATAGGCAAAAATATGGGAAAATTAAGGTCTCAGCTTCTCGTGTTTGTGCTCTTATTAAGAACACTTCATGGGATCCCAAGGCATGGAATGGAAATATTTGGATGGGGTCCTCAGACTCTCAGAGTGAGTTTGAGCCAGACTCAGCAGATAAAGAGGTGGTTAATTACCAAAATATGAGTATTGATCTAGCATCGATGCCCAACTCATGACGGACAAAGACTCTCTAACAGAGCTGTTAGAAAGTGTATGTTTATTTCAGTGCCGGGCAACTGCGTGGGATAGCTCCCTAATACGCAGTGCCAAAGTACAAAGCAATACAAGAGCTATATATTTACAAAAGTCTTGAATATTCAAAATATGAGGATACATTCATCATATTGGTACCTCCCATTTCCCCACTTCATATGGTAATTAGTTGAATACTAATTAAGCATGCGTAGTTTGTCTTTTAATTTGAGTCAGTGGTCATGAAATTAGAGGAGAGGGCTAGAATGATGAAGTAAAACTTCTCTTCCTCTGTTTGAACTTTTTCGCCCTTTGGTTTTTGACAATACAAATTGCTTCTAAGGGAACTTTCGGTCCCTTCTGACATTTCTCTTCAATAGGAAAATTAGTAACTGCCTACATTCCCTTAGATCTATGAAGCAATGTTTTCCATTTCCCTACTGCAAGCACAGCAGAATAAGCACTAAATGACCAATAATTGTTCAGTTACATTCCAAACTTGTCTCAACTAAGTTCTCTAGTTAATCATTGATTCTTTTAATTTACTTCAGCTGGGTCTACTTACTAACTCTTTTCTTTAAATTAAGCCTAGCTGGGTCTACTTATTCAGTCTACTTTAACTGATTTTTACTAACTTTTTGTCTATGATTCTAATTTTTAAAACTCTATGTTTTAGTGGTACAAGCATGACCCCTCATATAAATGGAGGGGCAGCAGAATCTGCCAGACGGAGGGGCATAGGTCACTTGGACATATACCCCAAAAGATTTATGGGAATTTTTATAGACTTAGCAGCAGAAGAGCAGGGAGAGCACACTGGCGTGGATGTTACAAGCTTGGGGAGGTGGTACTGCCTCTATTCACTTATTAGTGGGTGAAAAGGATCTATTAACTCCTATTGTCACGGAACACTTCACACTTCAGCTGTGGACAGTGGCCACCTTGGTGTTACCTGCATATATTCAGTTCACACATCCTTCTATAAAATCTAAACTTCCCCTGACACAGCATAAGGCCGTTTCCTCTCATCCTGTCATTTGGTACCTGGGAGAAGAGATTGACCCACACCTGGCTACAACCTCCTTTCAGATAGTTGAAGAGAGTGAGAAGGTCCCTGTCCTGGCTGGAACCAGGACAGGGTTAACTTATTGTAGTATCCAGGAGGGGGATGTGGCTAAGACATGGAGGTTAATCTATATCATGCCTCATCACTGCTGGGGGCAGGGGAAAGGGACTCTGTCTCCCAGGGAGAAGGGGTTCCTTCCAGTCAACAAAATGTGGAGGACTGAGCTGTCTGGTATTGTTTATTGTTGGGGATGTTTGTCCGTGTGAATAATTTCTTTTCTTATACTCCTTGTTATTCACATTTGTATTGGGTCTGACTGGGGTAAAGCTCACAGCCCTTACAGTGCTGTGCTTTGCATTGGTAGCTGGCGTTGATAACAGAGCAGTGTTTTAGCTACTGCCAAGCTGTGCTGTCCCTCTGACATTCCTTCCCCTCACCAAAGGGGATGGGGGGGGCAAGATCCTGGGAGGGGACACCAGCAGGCCAGCTGACCCCAGTCAGCCAAAGGGATATTCCATACCATATGACATCAGCTCAGATACATAAGGGAAGGAAGAGAGGAGGAAGAGGAGGCACTCAGGACTCGTCCATGTTTGCCTCCTTGAACAACCGTCACGCGTGCTGAAGCCCTGCTTCCCAGAAAATGTCCGGACATCGCTGCTAATGGGAAGTAGAGACTGATTGTTTTCTCTTCAACTCTTGCGTGCGCAGATCTCTGCTTGCTTTCTCTATTTTCCTGCTGTAATAAAACTGCCTCATCTCACCCTGGTAGTTTTTCCATATTATTCTCTCCCCTCTCCCAGTGGGAGAGGGAGTGATAGAGTGACTGAGTGGGCACCTGGCACCTAGCCGGGGTCAACCCATGACAACATTGTTGCTGTTACTGCTCATTTTCTTATCTCATTGCTGTTTCCAGTAACTTGTTCCTATCTCAACCTGTGATCTTTGCCTTTTGTGCCTCCACTTGGAGGGGGGAGGGGGAGTGCTGTGTGGTTTGGAGAGTCTCAGTGGGGACACTGAATTGGGGAGTACCATGACAATCCCCGCTGAGCCTCCTTTTCTCGAGATGGAACAACCCCAGCTCCCTCAGCCACTCCTCATAGAACTTGTGCTCCAGACCCTTCACCAGCTTCATTGCCCTTCTTTAGACACATTCCACCACCTCAATGTCTTTTTTGCACTGAGGGGCCCAGAACTGAACACGGGATTTGAGATGTGGCCTCACCAGCATCCAGTACAGATGGACAATCTTTTCCCTAGTCCTGCTGGCTATTCTATTTCTGATACAAGCCAGGGTGCCATTGGCCTTGGCCACCTAGGCACACTGCTGGCTCATGTTCTGACAACACCTCCAGGTCCTTTTCCACCAGACTGCTTTCCAGCCACTCTGCCCCTAGCCTGGAACACTGTAGGGGATCGTTGTGATCCAGTTGCAGGACTCAGCACTTGGCCTTAGTGACCCTCATACAATTGGCCTTGGCCCATTGATCCAGCCTGTCCAGAGCCCTCTGCATAGCCTTCCTACCCTCCAGCAGATCAACATTCCCGCTCAACTTGGCATCATCTGCAAGCTTACTGAGGGTGCACTTGATTCTCTCAAACAGATCATTGATAAAGAATCTAGAAGTTTCCCTGGCCAGCTCCTAAGGAACTTGGGAGTGTGTGGGATAGGCTAGATAATTGTCAAAAGTCCCTTTCAACCCACAGGTCCCTTCTGATCCAAACCATTCTATGGTTCTATGAATTCTTGGGTGTAGAAGGCTCAGGGCTGATGATAAAAAACCATTTCTGACTGTCAAATGTTACTTTGCACTAGTAAGTCCATAATCTAACAACCAGCTATTTCTTCTCTTCCCATTGTGACACTACTAGAACATCCTGCTTCTTAGTGGAACACTAAGCAGATATTTTTTGAACACCTCTACTTTTAAAATGATCTGTTGGTGCTTTTAAAACTGTCAGCAAGTGGGCCAATACAATTGCTAGGAAATGTTCTTTCAGAGGCTGAAAGTTATTAGAAGCAAAAAAAATTCCTTTTGCTGGTATAGCTTCTACCAGAATAAATGTAGAGCAATTTATCTGTTCCTTTTCTATTTTAAGTTACAGGCAACTCAAAGTTTATCAGCCAGAGACACCAGTTGTTAACACGCAGAACTTGTTCATTCTGAGATGGCTGATTAGCTCAGCTGCAGTGATAGACTTTTAAACATCCTTGCACCATGTTGCACAGTGCCTCTTGAAGTGCTTACAGAGTATCTGCCTTTATCAGCTGGATTTTTATGGGCCTAGTGGAATCTCATCCAACCCTTACTCCAGATAATACAAATGTTTCTGTAATTGATTGGTAATAAACTAATAGCATTGTCAAGTAGAAGCTTGGCTATTGCACCATTTGCTGTTTTCCCACAAACTTCATCTTAGGATAAATTACAAGCATTTTTAACCTGTGATATATTTTAGGAGAATGTTTTGAATAGCGTGTCCATGGTATTTGCCAACTCTGGTTAAATGTCAGTCATCTGCTTTCAATTATAAAAGGGCTGTTTGTAGATGCAGCAACTGGCCATGGCAGGAACAAATCAGTGAGCTTGAAAGACCGTGGGGAACTACGTGCTGGTCAGCCTCCCATCAGCTCTGTGAATGTGATAGAACAAATAGTATTGAAATCCATTTCCAAACATATTGAGGACAAGAAGGTGATTTGGAGTAGTAAGCATAGATTTACACCAGGGAAGTCATGTCTGACCAACCGGATCACTTTCTTCAATGAAATGATGGCCTTGGTAGATGGGGAGGGGATGTTGTTCACTTTGACTTTAGCAAGGCTTTCAATGGTGTTTCCTATAACGGCCTCATAGACAAATTGATGAAGTACAGATGTGGTGGTTTGACCTTGACTGCGTGCCAGATGCTCACCAAAGCCACTCTGTAACTCCCCTCCTAAACTGGACAGGGGAGAGAAAATATAACAAAAGGCTCATGACTTGAGATAAGGACAGGAAGAGATCCCTCACCAATTACCGTCACAGGCAAAACAGACTTGACTTAGGGAAATTAATTGAATTTATTATTAATAACAAAGTAAGATAATAAGAAATTTTTAAAAAAACCTTAAAAACACCTTCCCCCCATCCCTCCCTTCTTCCCAGACTCAACTTCACTCCCTATTTCTTTACCTCCTCCTCGAGTGGCACAGGGGGATGGGAAACACAGGTTGTGGTTAGTTCATCACATGTTGCCTCTGCTGCTCCTTCCTCATACTCTTCTCCTGCTCCAGTATCTCTTGGGGATGGTTTTTCATCCCATACCATTTTTGTTTTTGCTTTGTGTCCAGGGTGGTCGCTGTCTGCGCCCTCCCTGGCTCCGGGAGTATCAGATGGGTGAGAGCCAGCCTGGTATTTCCTGCGAGAGTTGCGGGGAGGGACAGTTTTCTCTTCTGGTGGGGCGATCGGCTGGAGGGCCACACAGCGTGGTGTCTCTGACTGGGGATACTGTTGCCTTGTAAATTTTGCCTCTTTCTTTTTGTTTTTTTTTCCCTTCGGCACTGTGACTGGTCTTACTGGCATGCTTCTCTGCTTCTCTGGAGCCCAGAGCCAGCTTGTGCTGCGCCGGGACCTGGGAGCACCCCGTCCCCTGCCAGGGGCTGACCCCTCTGTGCAGCCTGAGCCAGGGACCATCCATCACTGGCGAGCTGTCCAGGGGAGCAATTCCCTGCCCAGCCCCGCTGTTCTCTGCTACTGTTTCAGGGCTTCTTGCTACACTGTAACCCGACACCCAGATACCCCATGGCTTCTGGCAGGGCCCCGTAATATCTCTCCCGCCATCACGCCTGCCATTACCCATGTGAAGAGGCGACTGGGCTCGCGCCACAGCGCTCCCTGCAAGCGTGGGGGAATCATCGCACCTGCCCTGCCCAGCCGGGAGTAACCAGCGCCCCTGCCGGCTGTGACCATAACTACACCAAAGGGGAAAGTGCCTGCAGATGAGAGAAGGCTGTGGTTGGGGTTCTGGTTTTGTTTGTCATTGCTGCTGTTGTTTGTTTGCCTTGTTATATACTCACTAGTAAAGAACTGTCCTTCCTTTTTTCCATATCTTTGCCTGAAAGCCCCTTAATTTCAAAGTTACAATAATTTGGAGGTAAGGGAGTCACATTTTCTATTCCAAGGGAGGTTCCTACCTTCCTTGGCAGACACCTGTCTTTCAAACCAAAACACAGTGTGTGGTCACTCCCATGGGAGACAGTCTTCCACGAACTTTTCCAACATGGGTCCTTCCCATGAGCTACAGTTCTTCATGGGATGCTTCAGCATGGGTCCTTTCCGTGGGATGCAGTCTTTCAGGAATAGGCTGCTCCAACGTGGATCCCACATGGGGTCAGAAGTCCTGCCAGCAAACCTGTTCCAGTATGGGCTTCTTTTTCCGCAGGATCACAGGTCCTGCCGGGACCCTGCTCCAGCACAGACTTCCCATGGGGTCATAGCCTCCATTGGGTGCATCCACTTGCTCTGGTGTGGGGTCCTCCATGGGCTGCAGGTGGATATCTCTGCTCTGGTGCCTGGAGCACCTCCTCCCCTCCTTCTTCACTGACCTTGGTGTCTGCAGAGCTGTTTCACATATTCTCACTCCTATCTTTTCTGGTTGCTGTTGCTCAGCAGTTTTTTCCCCTTCTTAAATATATTATCACAGAGGCACGACCACTGTTGCTGATTATCTCAACCTTGGCCAGTGGTGGGTCCAACTTGGAGCCAGCTGGCATTGGCTCTTTTAGACATGGAAGCTTCTAGTAGCTTCTCACAGAAGACACCTCTGTAATCCCCACTGTCATGGGGTAATTGCTGTTAAAAATTCCCAGTGTAAAAAGAGGAGGTGGAGTCAGAAATGGGGTAGCCAGCATAAACTCTGCCTACCTAAAAAACTCATAAAACCAGGAAAGCACCTGAAGAAGCCCTCTTTTAGGCTTCCGGTTCGCAGAGGAAAGACGCCGCTCTCCTCCCCTCCGCACCAACTGGGTAAGGTCTCTCCCAGACCACATGGTCTGGGGCTACTAACCCGCATGGTGTGGGGGGGAGGGGGAAGAGAGAGAGAGAGAGAAAACTCAAGCTGATTCATCTTGCTGTCCTTGGCTAAAGAACTTCGCCAGCTCTGTTTGCCTAGCCTGGGCCAGGCCAGTTTCCCCCCCGCCCTCCGCAGCACGGCCCAGCGAGAAGAGGGTTTGGGGTCAGGCCCCCTAGACTTTGGGAGCGCTCCGCCCGGTTAGCCCCGCAGCAAACTCAGCACGGGAGAGAGACAGAGGAAGCTCAGACTGAGCCCCTCCCGCAGCTCGGGTGCAGCTCCCGCTGGGCGGCCCCCACTCACACTCCGGCACGGAAAGGGGCTTGAACCAGCCCCCTGCAGCACGGATGCAGTCCCGCCGGGCCCCTACGATTCAAACGCGGCTTGGATGGGAGGCAGCATGGACGGGCTCTTTTCCTTCAGTTCGGGCACGGACTTAACAACACTCAAACCACACGGGTGAAAGCCACGTGACCATTGCCCAGCCGAAAGACAAATTAACTGCTCCTTTTCTGATATTAAAATGAGACTTTGAGGGCATTCATCTCCCCCTCCCACACAGAAAGAGCACAAGAATGAAGGTACCTACGAAAAGTACAACATAGAGACTTTAAGTTAATAAATATAACTAAGCTTATTTTCAAAGAAGGAAGAGATGAGGAGTGCTTCACTGCTGAAAGTTCTTTTGTAAAAACATGTTGATAAAGTTAGCTGTAATATACCCTGTAATATATGAATAATGGTCTAAAAAAGGTGAGAAAAAGGGAATGTAATGTTCTAAGTTATAAGCAGTAGACTGAGACTTTTATGTATAAGATTTTCTTTTTTTCCTCGCCCCAGGAAACAGTAGAAGAAGACTCGTGTTGCTGATGATGAAGTAAGGGGATGTTGTTGTCACTGTAATAGAAACATTTACTCTCAAAAAGAACACCTCAAGGACCATCATATGTCTATTTGGTAGTAGCCTTGGGAAAGCTACTGAAATGGGAAGGGGTCTAGAAAAGCAAACGCCTCTCTTCAAAGAGAAGATTGCTTACTAGAAAGCTAATAACCATGGAAACTGTGTTTCCTATAGGAGTCAACATGATAAAACAAAAGAAAGCTTCTCTCTCTACATAAATTAAGAAAACTGTCTTGTTCCAGAGGTGGTGGATTAACTATAAGTTGAAGTGTTGCCTTTTGTATGGTCAGCAGGAAAAAAAAAATAGAAAAGGTGGGGAAGGGAAAAGAGTGTTCTAAGGGGTTTGGTGTTAATGCCTGATTATTATTCCTATTTTAAGTCTGTTAATAAAATTCTTTTTTAAGTCTGTTAATAAAAAAAGTATAAGCCTGCTTTGCCTACTATTAATCCTTATTTCACAACAAAATCAAATAATCTTAACTACAAAATTAATGTTTATACGTAATTTTGATCCCCAAACCTCAAAACCGCAACACCCACTACCAAAACTTTGTCATGAAAACCCAATACAACAGACTAGGTGTATGAACAGTGAGGTGGATTGAAAACTGGTTGAACTGCTGGGTTCAAGGGGTTGTGATCAGTGACACAGTCTAGCTGGAGACCAGTCACTGGTTGCATACTCTAGGGTTAGGTCTTGCCACCAGTGCCGTTGAATATCTTTATTTATGACTTAGACAGTGGAGCAGCATTGCCTCAGAAAGTTCACAGATAACACAAACCCATAAGGCGTAGCTGATGCACCAAATGGTTATGGTGCCATTCAGAAGGACCTTAACAGGCTGGAGGAATGAGCTAATAAATCTCATGAAGTTAAACAAAGGGGAATAAGAAGTTATACACCTGTGAAGGAATAACTGCATATGCTAGTGTGAGCTGTATCCAACCATCTGGAAGGCAGCTTGCTAGAGAAGGACCTGGAAGTCCTGGTGGACAATGGAACATGAATCAGCCATGTGCCCTTGCAGCAAAGGCCAAAAATATCCTGGGCTGCATTAGGAAGAGTGCTGCTAGCAGATTGAGGGAGGTGATCCTTCCCCTCATCTCACCATTTAGGCACTGGTGAGACATCTGGAGTGCTGTGTCCACTTCTGAGTTCCACAATACAAGAAAGACATGGGCATACTGGAGGGAGTCCAGTGAAGTGCCACTGAGATGATTAAGGGACTGAAGCACCTGACATATGGGTACAGGCTGAGAGCTGGAATTGTTTATCCTGGAGAAGAGAAGGCTCAGGGGGTTCTTATCAGTCCTTTATCTCATGATAGTGACTAAAGAAGATGAAACCAGACTTCGCAGTGTTGCCCAGTGATGACCCACAAATTGAAAAACAGAAAATTGCATTTAAACATAGAACTTTTCTTACTGTGAGGGTGGTTAAACACTGGCACGGAATGCCCACAGAGGTTGTGGAGTTTCTATCCTTGGAGATATTAAAAACTTGACTGGACATGGTACTGGGCAGCTTGCCCTAGTTGACCCTACTTTGAGCAGGGCATTGGACCAGGTGACCTCCAAAGGTTCCTTTCAACCTCAACTAATCTGTCATTTGGAGAATAAAGGAACCAAGCATTTGGGGATATGACTTGACCTCTGACTATTTCTTATTCCAAGAGTATGTTAGCAAATTGAAAAAGGTGACAGGAAAATCTATGTCATATGAGCCAGATTTTCCCCTGTAGTCACTTTCTATTGCTCTGTGCAGAATATTGAAACTCTGGATGTTTCTCTTCCCCTAAGCAAAGTGGAGCAGCTTGGTGCAGGACTAAATGCTTTCCCCAAAACCAAATGTACTTAAAGTACAACAGCAGCAGCCTACTGTATATGCACCAATATCAAAGAGTCATAGAATGGTTTGGGTTGTGAACGGACCTCAAAGGTTATCTAGTTCCAACCCCCTGTTACAAACCGGTTTAAATACAGAAGAGTAAGGAAAACTCTCTGTGAATAAAATGGATCCAACCCAGAAAGGTTCAAAATATACCCAAAAAACACGATTAAAACCAAATGAGGTTAGATGTTGGTGCCAAAAAACTTGATATATTTTATTTAATAGCAAAAGAGGCAAAGAAAAAGAAAAAGAAAAAGAAAAAGAAAAAGAAAAAGAAAAAGAAAAAGAAAAAGAAAAAGAAAAAGAAAAAGAAAAAGAAAAAGAAAAAGAAAAAGAAAAAGAAAAAAAGAAAGGAAGAAAGAAAGAAAAAAAAAAAAAGAAAGAGGTATGTGTGGGGGGGTGGGGTGACAGGGGGAGAGTGACAAGGTTAGGTAGAACCATATCACCCTTCCGAGGGTCCCAACAACATCTTGTTGCTCCCCTCCATCTGGTCTTCTTGGTGGTGAGAGTCCCCTGCCGCCTCGCCTCCAAAAAGTATAGAAGCAAATGGATTAATATACATTTGGGCCAGGTGGGAACATCCAGGTGCCTCCCCTGGGGAGGGCAAGTTTGACATTGTCCCTTGCAACACTGTGGATCTGTTGCATCATGCTGCAGTGCTCTGGTGCAGGGTCTGGGGATCCTTTTGGGGGGGGGCCCTTGATGGGCCATGACACCCCCTCTGGTGTCCTTCACATGGATGCAGCTTTTCCCAGGGCGAAGGGGCCCCATGGCTGAGCTCCTCTGCACAGTGGAGGATGGGCCTTCACTGCCCCGAACCAGAGGCTTTTTCACCACACACCCAAAGCCCCTCTCCCCCCTACCCTTTGGTTCAAGGGTCTGTGTGAGCCTGGCAGCTGATAGCCCTGGGGCTATGGTCTCCACCCTGAAGGTGCTAAGTTTGATCCCTCTGTGAATGTATTATTCTCCCCCTGAGTTTATCTTATCTCCATCAACGAGTAGTCCAGGGCCTCATTCAGGGTTTTGGTGGTTTCCTCTGCAGCTTTTGTACAGTTTTGCTATAATAGGCAAAAGTCCTTAATGAAGATGTTTAAGCCATAAATTATAACATTTCAGTCTCTGACACCCCCTGTCATGGGCGGGGACACCTTCCACTAGACCAGGTTGCTCCAAGCCCTGTCCAACCTGGCCTGAGCACTTCCAGGGATGGGGTATCCACAACTTCTCTGGGCAACCTGTTCCAATGCCTAACCACCCTCACAGTAAAGAATTTCTTCCTAAGATCTTATCTAAACTTACTGTCTTTCAATTTGAAGCCAGTATCCCTTGTCCTATTACTGCATGTAAAAGATCCCTCTCCAGCTTTCACAGGAATTTTTTTTTTTAGTAAAATCCTGTTTATATAGGTAAAAAGGTAAAGTTGGCTTTCTGTAATTAACAGGAAATACATCCTCTTATAAATACACAAGGCAAGTCATCATTACTCCTACAATTTCTTACCTGGAAAAGTCTCTTATGAAGTGGTTTCATCAGAGAACAAGATCAGAAGTTTCTATAGTTGAATAGCTCTCTACTGGCATCCTTGCTGGCCTGGTTGCTGTATGGTGTTCAGCAGTAGGATGCAGGCTGCCATCACAGCACATGAAGAAATAGATCGCACTTTCCCAGGTGTTTTTCTTAGCGCTGACCAACTGTTCCTCACCCTCTTGGCTCCAAGGCCTCTTAGTGCTCATATACATTTAGAAATTAGCCAGCATTGCTCCCTAGGTGAATATTTACCTAGAATACAGCAGCTATATGGGGAGGAGTTTTACAGCAACAGTGCCAGTCTGTGTCTCCCCAAAGGCAACCTTAAATCTAGCTACATCCTTTCCAGCTGTCTAGAATTTCCGAAATTTCTATTGTAGTGAGTCCATGTGCCTAATGTTCAACATGCACCAGGCACTGCAGTGGGTCTGTAGAGAGAGGAAACGCCTGGAACAGGGAAACTGGATAACATGGAAAAAAAACCACAGGCACCAATTACAGGGGCTGCAAATCTTTCTGCTGAAACTTCAGCATCCCTGGAACACAGCCTGTTGCGGTGGTTCGGAACCAGGAAGGACGAGGACTTCCGGTAGCATGTTCCACAGACAGAGAGTTTCCCCCCGGAGCTCCCAGAGGCAGTGGTTTGGACCACCAAGCCACGAACCCCACGTTCCTGCTATTGGTTCCTTGATTTGTCTGTTATGCTTCCCCGTTTTGGGAAATTCCCTGTCACTCCCTTGTTCATTTGTTGTTCTCTCTTCCCCCCTCCCCTCCCTAAACCCCATTCGACCATGTATCCCGGCCCCTCCCCTGTATTGCCCCTTTGCCCTCAGTTTATTGGATGTTGTTCCTCCCTTAAATACCCATGTAATGAGCTGTTCTTGGCTCTTGGTCCCTGTGCTCCCTTGGGGGTAATAAACCTACCGAATTCACATACTAAGAGCCCTCCTTCTCTGGGAGTTCTTTGCTATCTCGCCGTGCTCTGAGGGCAACATCTCCCCAGACCAAACGCGGACCAGAGGTGCCCATCATCAGCTCACCGGGGAAGCCTTCCAGAACGCGAACGGCCTCCCAGGTTCATGCTAGCGCTCTGCCGCCGGTACCGGGGCGGGATAAAGCAGGGAACGTAACAACAGCCCATGCTTTGTTTATGTTTTTGGCACAAACAGTCCAAGCAACTGTCAATCTGACCTTCTGACTGCAGTTCAGCACTTTAAGGCGTGTGGCTTTTTTCTTACCACTCCCAGCTTGTGGTACACCTTAATGAAGAGGGAACGGTAAGACCCTCCATGAAAGGTGGTACTTTGGAGCAGCTGATCAGTAGGTCCCAAATGCCATGTTGGCTGCATGGTCCCTTGAGCCTTGCAGGGGGCTGAAGCCATCTTGTCATTTGTTTTGCCAGATGAGAAGGCTTGGGAGGGACAGAGGAGGTTGGGAGACAAAGCACAAAGGTACTTGTTTTCTAATCCGCTCTGAGTTTGCTCACTTTCAGTCTCTGACAGAACAGGCTGCCCTTGTCGAAAGAACAGTTCAAGCACTGTGTTCCTGGCATCTCTTCATTTATTAATCCATTTAGTGAACCATGAAAGCACCTTGAATTGAGAAAGATTATCCTGATCCTCCATTCAGAAGCAGACAGGATGAGTACAGCTATGGCTCGGAAGAACTAACAGAACAGTGTGAAACTATTCCCACAGTGCTATCTTGTTTTGGCTTCCTTGTTCTGCAACAGCGGTACCACCAGCTGGCAAGAGCTGAGATCTCATCACAAAGATCAGAAACAAAATACACCCATGAAGGGAAGTGATGACATCCAAGCACACCTGCAACAGCTGGAGTGGGAGCTGGAGTCAGGCAGCAGATTGAATATTGAAAGGGATAATGTCCACTGCCACTGCATTTGTAGCGTACAGGAAAAGAAGCTGTCGATAGCAGCGGCATAGACACGCTGTAGGCTCCAGGCCAAGAAGTACAATGGATCTTGGTTCCACAGCCAGAAATAACGATGGCCACACATGTACATGCCAAGCATGGCAAGTGAGAAAATGCTGAGGGAATCTGGACTGTTCAGTATAAGAAGTGAAGACCATTGCCACGGAACACTTAAAATCCCTTTCAACAAAAACAGATGATCTGCCCCACAAACTGCTTCATCTACACAGTCAATAGGAAAGCAAGGGGACCTGCAAGACAGGGGATGGGACAATATAAATGAATGCTAGAATTAGCTGCTGGGGGAAGATTTGGATGCTATTGCTGAGATTTAAGCTAGACACACATCTAGGAGGAGCTTGAGGAGTACTGACTGTCTTGATACTTCCTGAGGTCCTCAGCCATCCCCAATCCTTTTTGGTCCCACAAGTCAGCTGACAGGCCTCACATCATCTGAATTCTGTACTTGATGGATCATCTGATGCAACTGGAGAGTTAGTAACCCTTATTGCCAGGGCCTTTTCTATAGCTTAAACTGTCCCTTCACCCTCTTCTCACTTTCTTATGAGGTATAGGGGTATAAACAAAAGCATCAGCCTGGCAGGGGACCTGTTCTGTGTTAAAGAGAAGCAGCAGCAAGAATAACCCTCTAGGAATAGAGCACAGCTCAAGCAGTTCAGATACAGCTTCCACACTGAGGGGTTGGCACAAGCTCATCCAAATTCATGGCTGTGACAGGATGCAAGCCAGGAACCACTACTACCAATGCCTTCTAGCTTCATCCCACCACACATCTAATCCATCATCCCCTGCCTGTCTCCAGGGTCATGAATGCTTCTTTTTTGCATCTCTCAGTTTTGGTATAAGGCTCAGTAGGATGACAGGATAATATTCACACGCCTTTTAGACTCTCCTCTGTAATGCCTACTACAATACTACAGAGACCAGATATGGCAAATCTGGATACATGGTCTCCCATAGCTTGCATACAAAGCTGCAGTTTGTCCATGACCATGGAAATTAGTACCGCAAGGTGAAGTCAAGTGTGAAGAAGATGGGGATGCAGGAGCTGCTTTTAGGCACATGATTTTAACCTTCAACATAAAGCTCCAATGTTTTAAGGACATTCCTCCTCTCCAAAAATAACCTTCCCAATTCTAGGCAGGCAAGAGGAGGCAGGGAAATAGGACACCTGGACAGAGGCCCCACTCTGCTATGCAATGAAAATATGGTGAAAGATCTAGTGCTACAGCTGCACTTTCAGTACATAAGGTCTCCCTAAAATCCTTAGTCCTATACCTAACTGTCCACCTATAGGTATCTGTGCTGTACAATATTTCTTAGAAAAATAACCTCATGCCTCAGAACAAATTAGGTACCAGAAAAACAGGAAGGACATGCTTTGAAGAGTGTAACAGTCCCAACTCTGCCATTAGATACATGTACTATAGAAGCAAGGAGTGTTACTGCAGCTATACAGAGAACAGGACCGATGTTTAACCTATGAAAAATAGGAATAAGCTGAGAACGTACCCTTGGGATATCAATCCACTCACTGGTGAAGGAAAAACAACAGTTTACTTTGTTTCCTTTGAATCAGTCACATCCACACAGAAGTTGGACTGTTACAAGGAGAAACCCAACTACCCTGGATTTACTTGCAGTGGCATGATTACAAAATAAAGGAAACCATCAGCCAAGCCAACACACTATATATTTTGAGATAGACGTAATAAGATGCACAAATACTTTTTGTTCACCAATTTTCAGATCACGCAACCTCAAGTAGTGGAAAAAAACCAAACTGCAGTTAATTACAATTATCTATGTAACAGGGCAGTAGTAAAAGACCTACATGCCAGAATACAGCATGTTTAACGATACTCAGATGAGAATGTATGGATCTAGGTATTTAAAAAGCGCATGGGGCATTGCCACATACACTAAATGCTTTTTCAAAGAGCAACATCTTTCTGGTATGTGAACACAGTAACTCGGTTAATGCAAGATGGAAAATTAGGCTCTTAATAGATACACAGAATTATAGAATGTTATGGGGTTGAAATGGACCTTAAAAATCATCTTGTCCCAACCCCCCTGCCTTAAGCAGGGATACCTCCCACTAGAGCAGGTTGCCTAAGGCCTTATCCAACCTGGCTTTGAACACTGCCAGGGTTGGGGCATCCACAACCTCCCTGGGCCACCTGTTCCCGTATCTCACCACCCTCACAGAAAAAATTTCTTCCTAATATCTAACCTAAATTTCCTAACTTCTTTCAATTTGTACCCATTATACATGTCCGGTCACTGCAGTTCCTGATGAGGAGTCCCTCTCAATCTTCCCTGTAGCCCCTTCAGATACCATAAGGTTGCTATGAGATCTCCACGTAACCTTCTCTTCTCCAGGCTGAACAGCCCCAACTTTCTCAGCCTGTCTTCATAGGGGAGGTGCTCCAGTCCTCTTATCAATTTTGTGGCCCTCCTCTGAACTTGCTCCAACAGGTCCATGTCCTTTTTATGTTGGGGACCCCAGAGCTGGACACAGTACTCCAGATGGAGTCTCACAAGAGCAAAGCAGAGGGACAGAATCCCCTCCTTTTACCTGCTGGCCATGCTCCTTTTAATGCAGCCCAGGATTCTGTTGGTTTCTGGGCTGTGAACTCACACTGTTGGCTCATGGTGAGTTTTTCATCAACCATCACCCCCAAGTCTTTCTCCAAAGGCTGCTCTCAATCACTTCTCCGCTCAACCTGTCGGTGTGTCTGGGATTAACATGAGCCAGTAGTAGGACCTTGCACTTTGCTTTCTTGAACTTCATGAGGTTTGCACAGACCCACCTCTCAAGTGTGTCAAAGTTCCTGTGGATGGCATCTCTTCCCTCCCGTGTGTTGACTGCACCACACAGCTCAGTGTCATCAGTAAGTTTGCTGAGGGTGACCTCAGTCCCACTGTCCATGTTGTGTCCATGTCCACATTTCCAGATCAAATTAACAGTTTTCCTCCACATGGCAAATTAAGAGTCATTTGTGACTGACATGTGGAAAGCAAGCTGTAAAAATCACTGTTACATTGTCCATGTGGTCAAGCAACACACAGATGGCCTAAAATGATCAGTTCTTCAGAAGAGTCCAGAGCACTTAATTGCATTTAGCAAGCTGGCAGAAGAACTGCAATTCAAGATCCAAGTTCTTGCACCCAGAGTTCTTGCACATAAGAAATTTCAATTCTCAAATTTCAAGAATCCCGTGTTCCACCTGCAAGCACACAACCAGATCATGTATTGCTGAGTTTACTTTTGAATTCCCATCTAAATGGAGGGAAAGATAGGAAGTGGTGCTGATCTGAGAGTATAGCTGCATTGGTTTTCAGTTGTATTTAAAACACATGGAACCTGGACTCTTCTCTCCAGTGTCTCTCTCAAACCTAGGAAATTCAGCAGGTTCCACTGCTCATTGCAATCCCTGTTTTGGTTTTAAATAGGGATAGTGCTGAACAGTGCTTGGGAAAGACCAGCAAGGACTGTTGTAGAACTCTCAAGGCTTCCATTGCTCAAACAGTCCATTACCAGCTCATCTCTGAGCATAGCCAGCCTTTGGCATTACTGCTGGCCAAAGCTCATAACTTTTGCCTTTTGAGCACAGAGTTTAGCTCATAGCCCTACTATAGCAGTTTTTTCATAATCCATGAAATATGCAAAAAAAAAAAAAGGTCTGTGGAGAAAGCCTTTAAATGGGACCAAGTCAGCAAAAAGTCACCAATGCACCCTTGATTTTGCCTTCAATTTAAACACTGAGTAGCAGCCAAAGATGCCAGTTCTCTAGTTGACTAAAGCACCACTGATCAGATTAACAAACTGGGTGCAGATGCAGGGAACATCCACTACCTGATCTGCTGACATCCACTGTATAATATGGATGCAAGAGAATTTCAGCTTCTGTAGAGTATGCAGGAGTGGAGTCTCCCCTTCCAAGGTAGGCAGCCAGCCACTGAAGTTTATGGCAAAAGCAGAGTAATCTTTCTACAGTGGGCTACAAGTTTTCTTTTTATTATGACTCAATATTTTTCAGACTAGGTAAGCAGCTTTAAAATTACTGTTAAAGGTGAACTAAGAAGAAATGGGAGGAGAGGAAAGTGCTAAAGATTAGAAAACAAAGTTAAACCAATCTGTTCTACTCTGAAAAGGGACTGTGGTAAAACTAGGACCTTACTGAATTTGAAGAAACTTCAAAGTTAGCAAGAACTAAAAAGAGAACTCCAGATTAAGTCTGCACTGGGGTACAGAGAAAACAGATGCAGTTAGCACAGGAAATTCACATCCATTAGAACTCTGTGACTGTTTATTAATGTCAATACACTGATGACTAATGATGCTGATTCTAAATACAAAGATAGTCTCATGGATCAACAAAGTGTGGCAATGTACTTCAGTTAATTATGGATATGCATGTCCATTGAAGGCCACAGTAAGTGAAGAAGTGTTCCTGTTTCTATGCTCTTATGAACGAATTACCCTTACAACTGGGAAGGGACACTGTATCAACCACACCATCCTCTATCTGCATAAGAGACAGAAACTTAGCCCAAACTCCAGATGTCAGTTTAAGAACAAAGATATCCTTTGCCAATTTAGAAAACAAAGCCAGATGTGTAATGTCTTTGTATGAAAAATAAAAACTAAAAAAAAAAAACAACCCCTGCTTTTCAGAGAGAATAAACAATTTACAAGGTAACTGAACACTGAGCCCCATGTGCAGACAGACTGGTTTCACATATCTGCCATTTCCCACTTTCCATTTGCAGGTTGCATCAATAATTTTGAACAGTTTTACCTGACAGTTAAAAATGTGCACTGTAATATTTTAAGAGTTGTTACTATTTCACTTGACAGCTTCTGTGATAGTTCAGGATCCAGTGCTGTTTCTGACACAGCTCATGAAAGAAACAGAAAGCTGAGAAAAGCTGTTACATGGGTGGATTTGCAGGAGATGTTAACAAGCATCAGACCCTGGATTCAGAACAAAAGCCAACAAGTATCAGCAAGCCCTGATTTTTTTTTCCAAGGCTTTCAATCTTATTAAATATATTTGGGAAAAAAAACATTAAAAACAGTTCACTGTAAGACATCATACCCTCAGGCAAGAAGTTGTGACCACTGCACTTTTTAAAACACCTTGTGTAGTTTGCGCATCATATACATCATAGGCAATGGGGAAGATCCAGTATTTGTGTACACATTAACATACAAGCAAGCACTGATAGATGTCATAGGTAAGACTGATTACCAAGAAAAAACAGTGTATTGATTTGTGTCTACACCACATCCTAACACAAATGGAACAAGCCACAAGTAACTACAAACCTGTTGCAACTTCAACACATACATCTTAGAAAAAGTGCATGTACCCAACCCTAAGATAGTGATGAGTTTGTGAGATAACTTTACAAAGATGAAGGTACCAGAAGAGGAAGGCACATGAACCTCTGGTTAGACTGTTTTGGCATTATTTGGATGAGTCATAGTGATTTATATACCCTGAGACTGTGGAAGGCCTTGAAAAGGAAAGGAGGCCAGGTGAATGGGCAAATAAAAAGTACAAGTTTAATGAGATTTTAAGATTAAGCACCTGAATTTTCCCTTTTAATAAGGGAATCTAGAAAAGCAGCTCCTAAGAAAACAGATTGACTCCTACATTTTTGTTCTGAGGTCAAAGAACCAATTTCTAGGACTATAGAGACCTCACACTATGTTGCAAGGGTTTTATACACCCTCTCAGTTTCAGTCCAATGACCAGAATTTATATACAATCAAGTATTTTACTTGGTGGTTTTTTAGGTACAGAAATGGTCAGGCAGACCAGATTTTCTTACCTCTGCCAACCCTGGCACTCTGTTTTAGATCTGTCTGCGCTTTCTTAGACCACAACACTCCCAGCAGGATACTAGAGGGAAAGGCAATTAGAAAATGGCACTTAATTTTCATTGGGAAGATTCCTTTCTGTCAAGAGCATTCTTCTAATTAGCCAAGTACCACAAGTACCACATTAAGAAACCCAGCATCACTGGCAAAAAGATACTTCCCTATTTAAATCCTTGAAAATTAACATGAAGAAACAAGAATGACAGGGATATCTACTTGATTTCTCTGAAAATGTTTCTTATTAAGCCCTTTCACAAGTACTTCCTGAGCAATGAATAAGTATCACCTCGATATTTTTTAATTCCTCAGGAGTTCTGAGAGCAATACCAAACACTGTTGGACTTTCACCATTTTTCTTGTGCCCCTTGCCCATCCTCAATATGCACCGAAGTGCCCACTTGCAGAAGCAAGGGAGAGCATAAATAGGAGATTCCTTTAGACAAGATGTGGCTATATTCTCCTTTCCATTTTCCCTTGTCTGCAACACAGACAAATTCCTGGTATCTGTGCGTCAGAGATTAAGCTACTGAAGGTACTGCAACACTCAGAAATGCATTTTAAGTTGAGGTTCTGGCCGAGGGGTGGCCAGTGAGGCACACAGGGATTTTCACTTGGCTTTAAGCTAGAGAGCATATGCCTGGCTAGCACAGGAGTCCAGGGCTCAGCATGGGCTGGCCAGAGGATCAGCTCCACCTGCATCACACATAGCTCTGCAACAGTGTTCCTAGGAATGAGCTGTGCCTCAGTTCAGTAATTTAGTCATAGCAGCAATTGCAATAAAAGCTAACAACCTCTCAGACACCTTGGAAAAGTGGGTTTATGGAAAATAAGGTTATCAGACCACCACAAATAGAGCTCCCACTTGGCTGCTGAAAGATGCTGCTGCTTTGCCAAGATGCAGTAAGTGACAGCCCATTTGTTCTTGGTTTCTTGCAAGCAAAGAAAACAGGTGATCTCCATCAAAGCCTACTTTATTTCACATCTGCACAAGGTGAGGGATATTAATTCATAAGGTCGGTAAGTGCCTCTCATCCGAGGGGCAGAAATTAAAACACCAAACCATCACTTGACATAGCTGATCATAACTTTAATCTCTTAACTCTGCAGCTGCAAACTATATACAAAGCAAGTGCTCAAGTGAAGGAAGAGGATGAAATTCTGGAGAAGAATAACTAAACATAAGTATCTTAAGGATTAAGATACCAAAAGCAGCCAAACACTTAAAATAGAGGCAGCAAATATATCCCCATAATGCAGTTCAGGAGTTCCTCTCATTAAGGAAGTCACAAGAGTCACCCACAATGTGAATGTAATCTTTGTGGACAGACTAAGTCCAGTAAGATCACTGGCTACTCTTGCTATGATCTTAAAAATGGATCTATGTGGAAAATGAACAACTAAGACTAGGAACAAATACCTATTAACTGTTCTTTGGTAATTTATTCACCTTGGACCAACACCAGCAGCACAGATGAGGGAACCAAACAAATGGACTCACTTCTTCATCGCAATCCCAGAAAGCGCCCAAGGAGAGCACTACCAATTCTCCCAACCAGACTTGACTGTACAAAGGAGAAAACTGGAGGAATTACCAGAAATAAGGTGAAAAGGGTGAGCACCACCCTCATTCCTCTGCTCAAGCTGATGCCTTAGGTTTTAACTTCTTATTTTTCTACATCAGGACTGCTCTAAAACTCCATAAATTGTCATCTAGTGTTCTGTTACTGTAATTTAGACGAAACAATTTCTCTCTGGGCTGGAGTTTCAAGGACATACTGTTTTTTCCAAAAGCCCAAAATGTAAACACCCATGGACAGCAGCAAAGAGAAGAAGGGAACAAGCTGGGGATGGGACTTCAAGACCCGAAACTGTAATTGGACAATGGGTTTCTGATATGCAGATGAACCAAAGGTATATCTGTCCCAAAAACACGTGCTAGGTGTCCATTTTGGGTGTAGTCTCTGAGAGACTCTTGCATGGCCCAAAGTGTACCTTGTTTTAATAAATACTTCTTTTATTCTTTTAACTCTGTCCAGCTTCTGTTTCAGGTCAGCCTTTTGTAAGGCATCAAAGCCAACATTGCAAAGTAGCTTCTGCTTCCTTAGGAAGGTCTATCACATAACACTCAATTTTTACTGAGACATTGCTACCCAGTAGAATCTATGATTCCACTCTTCACCTCATTCCTGGTAATTCCTCCAGCTTTCTCTCTTGTACAGTCAAGTCAGCCAGGGAGAATTGTATTACTGAACCCATATGTCACGATCTGCTAACACAAGTGGGAGTCGTGATGGTTCATTAAGCAAATCTCAGAGTGCAAAAGAAACAGGGACAATATTTTTTAGCTTCAATCAAAATCAAAAGCACATTGAGTGCCAACAACACGATTATGCGATAGAGGAGAGAGAGAGATATAGAGTTGAGAGAGAGAGAGAGAGATAGGGAAATAGCTACCAACAGCACGACAAAGTCCTCGTGGTCCGGAGCCAATAGATTTTGTCTTCGTCCGTGGGGAGATCTCCTAGGGGTCTCCTCAGAAAGTCTCTTTATAGTCTTTTCGAAAGCGAGGGGCAGCTGGTCAAGAGGTGAGGAAATCTTTTCAAAGGCGAGGGGCAGCTGGCCAAGAGGTGGAGGAATAAGGCCCATTGTTTTGCGGTACAGGTGCAGGTGTACAGGGTGGATCGTTCCTGCGCAGTCCTTTTTCGTCCTGGTAGCAAGAGTGACACGGTCTCACAGGCATGTGTACCAGTTACACCCCTGCACCTGGCTGACATCCTACCAGGATCTGGCCGGACTTGTGCAAAAAGTCCTCTTTCCCCTCTGGGGTTTTTGGGTTTACAGTCTCTGTCCTCGTCGATGATCGTGAGGCAGATGAGGGATTTTCGCACCGTCTCTTACACCATAGTTAAGTCACTGGGTTTGATTACCTATGATTATGAATACTGAAAATGCAATACCCAAAGATACCCAAATTAACATGGCAGTCTACTGAAAAGAGCTGAGTGATAAAATTAACTAGTTCCTACACTCACTGGCAGCACAGAGGATCCCACATGACTGAAAAATTAACAGCAGGAAGAAAAGTCCAAAGGTCTGTTATAATTAAAGTTCTTTTCTCTGCTTCAAGTGTCTAATGTGAGATAAACCAGAGTCTGTTCCCCCCTCCCAAAATGGACTGTTACTGTGTAATCCTCCCATTAGTGAAACATGTATTAGGGCAACTACCCAGTTCTCTGGTCTGAGCCAGCCTCAAAGGTCTACTCAGTTTAAAAAATAAGCAAATTAAAGGTCTCAGGCATGGCTTTACAAAATGCCAGCAAGCCCATTTCTGCTCAACAGAGGTCACCTCTGCAAGTACAATATGGCTACAGTAAAAACTGGGATGATTTGGGATGGAGGAGGCAACCCCAAAAACCATTCAGATGGCAGGAAAGAGCAAAGGAGGGAACTTGTTAAGAAACATTCGAAAAGACAGCCTGAAAATGCAAATGCCGCTGGGTCTCAGCAGAGCACAGCGAGACAGTGAGCACAACTCAGTCACCAGACTGAATTTCATGTATCAGGGGTAAATCTACTATTTGAACACCAGGGTGCACTCAATTTGCCTCCATGAAGAGATGCTGTACAGTCATTCCTGCACTTCAATGGGAAACCACTGCTTCTCTCACCATGATCCCGGATTTCAACTGATTTCTAAACCAGTAGGGCAATAAAATCAATTCAAGTAAGAAAACCTGGCTTTTTATCCCATTTCTCCTATGACTTATATTTGGGCACTTGGCATATCATCACCTTTCTCTGCCTCTTTTTCTAACCTTGACTGGACCAAAAGGGACATATGCCCAACCACAAAATATTCTGAAACTTAACATCTATAAGGCTATATTGCTACAAGCATTTAAAACCACTGAAACAGGCTAGAAATTAAGTTCTCTCTGGCCTAATTTGTGTTCTTGCAGTACTATATCTAGTTTGTTCCCAGTTTTTTGGGGGGCTTTTCATACAGCAACAAGGATGACTCCCTCCCCATGAGAAATTATCTTTGCAAGAAAGCAACATGAAAGCAGAATACACAGAAGCATATGAAACTTGAGAAATTTTATGTCATTGTCCAGATTCTTCTGAGAATTGTCCAAAGCTTCCTATGCAGAAAAAAAGTGAGGGAAAGGGCACTCACACTACTAGGCTTTTGGACCGCACATTGAGGTATTTGTGGAGATCAGTTGGCAGAGGGGGACACTTTCCAGGGGTGCCAAGGTGACCTCTTCAATAACCTAGAGACTGCTGACTCTGCAGAAAGATCAGCCTCCATGTTTAGAGGCTAAAGCTTAGTCCATAAAAATGCCCTTTTTGCCCCCTCACCCAGACCGGGAATATGCTTCAAATTTATAGATCAACATCAGGGCTAGGGTTTCCGGATCAGGAGTTTTCCTTTGGCACTGGTGACACTAAGCACCTAACTAGTTTTTTCAGCAGAATTAGAGGACACTCAGAGTTAAATGTCTAGTTTCTTTAGAGGAGAGGGGGGAAAAAAGGCACCTCAAACCAAGTCCAACAAAATAACTAACCAGAAATTGTTCCCTGTGACAGTGATCTTACATGGTAGCTGGAGGAATAATCCTAGAAATACACATCCTGCCATACTTCAAGATTTGTTTTTCTCTATACTTCCACTTTTCAAAACCCCTAAAATAACCAAAGCAGTAGGTTGCCATCGCAGAACAACACAGGCACCATTACATCTTTAAAAAACAATGAACAACTCTACATAAAATTTGAGAGCTCCTTTGCTACTCCATAGTTTATAATTTCACCATGAACTAATTCAGTTTAAGCAACCAACCCACAAGGGAAGTAGAACTATGAAACACCACAAAAAGATATGTTTGTGAAGTACCCATGTCAGTGCTCAGTGTGAGTAAATTATACTTCTGAGACAGGTGCATGTCTGGGAGACCTCTTATCTTAACAGGATTTTCACCAGGATGGGAGGGAACTGCATTCGTTGCAGGATTTTCATCCAAGTGTCCACTACCAACCAGAAATTAAGCCCAAGTCACACTGCTTGGCATTACTGATGAAGATATAGAGTACAAAGATGAGAGGGATCACAAAGACACATGGACTAGCTCTAGGCAATCTGGCAGGAACTGCATATGGGACTAGAGCTACTCTGCAGTGGTGGCTGTGATCTCCAGCAGACACAGAAGAACAGAGCATGTTCCAGTTTTGTCATTCTTCTCACCTTCAGTCAACTACCTATTTGGCACCAAAGCAGTGAGATACAGGCACATTCTGCTCCACTGGTGACAAGGGCATGGGAAAGGCATTCATCCCAGCAGAGGACAGAGGTGTCAGTAACAGGCCAAGCTTGGTGCCTGCCAAAAGGCTAGGAGGAGCGCCCTTGAGTCCTGCATTTTAGTGAGTATTAGGTAAGACCATCACCCTGGAATGCACACACATCATGGCTGGACCTGAAGGGCATTGGACCTATTCTCCCCACCCAGTCTCACATGAAGTTTGTGGGAGTTTGATTGCAGAAGGCAGCAGGGGATTTTAGGAAAACCTGAGCCTCTCCTACAGCAAGCAAGATGACAACAGATGCTGCTAGCTCAATGTGAGCTAACAGCAAGTTATCTTGCTACATGGAAAGCTTCCAGCTTGCATTAGACAAGTCCAAGATGCACTCTTTAACCTCAGAGAAAAAACCCACAATTTATTCCATTGGCATATTAGAGGAGATGGCCAACCAGAACAGCTAAAATGGGAAAAGTTTCCACAACCTGGGACAAAAAGAGGTCCTGGGTTTTAGGCAGTTTATGAAGAACCCATGAGCTACCACAGCAGCATACTAAGGAATCTTGACTCATCTGGAAAATTGATAGATTTAGTTCATTTTGAAGGACAAGAACACTCATGTTCCTAGCTCCCATTTCCTCTCAGCACCTCCGCAGGCCCTCAATGTAATGTCATCCTGCAATAGCCACACAAGAGAACAGACTATACAAACTCCAGTTGTGCAAGCTGATACCTGGGAGAAGCAGAAAAGGAACAGTGGATAAATTTTTTTTGGCACTGCTGAAAACAACAATTCAAATACAAATGTATTTTTTAAAACTCCTGCACTTTAGGCTTGATGCGCAATACCCCTGGGGAATCTGTCCCTGGGCTCCAATGAGTACATATTTAAATGACCGTACTCCTCCATGTATAAACATTGTCATTAGACTTTTACTTTTAAAAAATAAGATTAAGCCAGACTAGGGCCAGGCTCTACAGATAAGCTACTACTTTATCTCTTACGAATATTTTTAATATTTTTAAATTACAAGTAGTCCTCACTCCAGGTAATGGAACTGACACAAAATATCTGCAGACACACAGCCTCTAGACTTTCACAGAAAGTCCAGCAGCAACCACGCTTTAAGAAAGGAATCCTACGTCACAGCAAAGAGGAGAAGGCACATAGCCAAGACAGCCTAAATGTGGGGGAAGAGTCATTTGGAGAAAATACAATAAAAAAGGGATTTAAAAAACCCTTCATATAAAATATTAAGGAAGTTCAAGCAAAAATAATGGTTCAAAAAGATGTACAAGACTGTTGGAGACCAACAAAAAAGTCTGCTGAAAAATAACTTGCATTTAAACCAGAAGTCAATGGCATCACACAATTTTGTTTTTAAAATGGTAAAGAAAAGTGGAAATCTGTATTAAGATCATTTACGAAGAGTTATCATTAGCTCCAGAGACCAGCATAATTCCCATGAAGTCCTGATGGAAGGGGGCCTCCTGCCACAAAGAGTTTCGTTCCAGATGAGTCGTAGCAGTGGGTATAAACAGCATTTGGGAAGAAATGTATGTCAGAAAAATAATTTCTCCAGGTTTCATTGTGATTCTGTTAAAGGAAAGTTTAGATTATTACTGCTGCCAAACAAACCCAAAACCTTGTTTCACAAAAGCAGAAGGTAGTTTCCAGAACCTAAAAAGGGATCTTCTCTGTTAATACTCCTGAAGCTTCAGACAGATCAATAACAAAGTTGTCTTGAAGATTTTTCTGGGGACATTGGAGCCAAACATTGGATGGGGGAGATGAAGGGTAGGGAAGATATCAAGTTTCATTAGTTTTTAAAGTTACATCACAATGATACAAAGGATAATGGAGAGAAGTTAGGCAAAGCCATTAACTGCCTTATGATAACATACAGGAAATTGAACTCAAGTGCCTGCCATGGTATTATCTCAGGAGGACAGTTTGTAATATTGCACACAATTAAATCAAATCTCTCTTCCTTTGAGTACCACATTAGAGTAGCACATTTTTAAAGGAAGACAATGAATTTTGTGTTTGAGGTTCTGAAAACTAGAAGTTAGATTACATTAGAAAATATAAAGATATAAAATCTAGTTCATTTATGAATCAATACATAAGAAAAGTAGTCAGTATGCCTTATACTTGAGCAACCAACCATTCAATACCCTTTCATAAAGCTTTTATAGAGAACAATATTGCGGCACTTCTTGCTTTTCAAGATTACCAGTTATTAGTTACATGATCACTGTTTGACTGGGACACATTTCATATAATAGCTTCCATTACTACAAAAAGAACTAGTGTAAACTGTGTAAAGGGTTTCCTACAACTACAAGCTACTCACCAGCCAACCTTTCCCAGTAGTCAACTTTAAAATTTCACTTCCTCCTAATTTCTGCTTCTGTCCATAGCAGGCACATGGGGGCTTTTCATCCAGGAACCTCTGGGCTCGGATATCGTAAAACAATAGGGAACCTTGCCCTGTTCCCACTGTGATGATGTGCTCGTAGAAGCTCACCGATCGAATACCTGTCAAAAAGAGAAGGGACATACAATGCAGATAGGAAAACGGATGCTTTGTCTCTGCAGTGCTGCTGGCTTGATGTCTAAAATTTTCTTTAAGAGGAACTACCTACTAGTAGTATTCTTCATAATGCATAAGTTTGGACCACACACTGCTATGGAGCAGTGGAGACAAATCTCATTGATGCTATTGAAACAGCAGCTTCAATTACATATACTACTTCCTTTCTCCTCTGATGCCATAAGATACACTGATGATGTATAGTAAGATTAATTCTCAACAGGTCCCAGCTCTGACAGATAAACAAAGATCGCAAGCCATTTAGGATCAAGAGTAGTTTTGTTTTGTTCACAAGCCTCTAAGTAAACACACCATGAGTATGTGGGCAGCAGACAAGGAAAGAACATCACATTGGTTCCCTCCACAAGCTCAAACCCTATCTAGCTATCTGCCAAGATGTGATAAGTGACTATGTGAGAAAAATTACTGTCCCAGCTGCTACGAAGTGCATTTTTCTGGTCAAGAGGCTAGCTGTAAGCAAGTATAAGCACTAGTCACTTTGCTGCTAAGACAGATCAGGATTTTAAATAATTTTGAGGCTGCCCCTGTTCAAATATTCTCATACCAGCACACCTTACTTCATAGCTAGTACTTTTAGCACTTCACCCAGCAATAAAAACAGACTAAGAATACTACAAGCAAAGCACCACCATGTTACACCAGCACATGGGAAGCTACAAGTTTCCAATCCAAACAAAACATTCTAACACAATTCAGTTATGACATTAAATTGAGCAAAAGAATACATTTTGTTTTCACAAAATCTTAAGATGAAGCCTCATCTTCAGATAAGATTCAGATTAAGCTTCCTTTCCTTGGAAATAGTCTTGAGGAGATTCTGTATGTAGGAATTTTCAATTTGCAAAATGTCCTGTCATCTCTATTTATTGTGCAAAAAGTTTGTTCTGTATAAGTACTTGTCGTGGGTTGACCCCGGCCAGGGGCCAAGGTGCCCACTCAGTCACTCTATCACTCCCCCTCCTGCTGGGAGAGGGGAGAGGAATATATTGAAAAAGACTATCAGGGTGAGTAAAGGCAGTTTTATTACAGTGGGAAAAAAAATAGAACAAGCAAGTTGAAAGTTGCGTGCGCAAGAGCAAGAAGGGAAAACAATCAATCTCTACTTCCCATCAGCAGCGATGTCCGGACACTTTCTGGGAAGCAGGGCTCCAGCACGCGTGGTGGTTGTTCGAGGAGGCAAACATGGACAAGTCCTGAGTGCCTCCCCCTCCTCCTCACTTCCTTCCCTTATATATCTGAGCTGATGTCATATGGTATGGAATATCCCTTTGGCTGACTGGGGTCAGCTGGCCCTCCCAGGATCTTGCCCCCCCCACCCCCTTCAGTGGGGGAAGGAATGTCACAGGGACAGCACAGCTTGGCAGTAGCCAAAACACTGCTCTGTTATCAACACCAGCTACCAAAGCAAAGTACAGCAGTGTAAGGCCTGTGAGCTTTACCCCAGTCAGACCCAATACAGTACTCTAACACAAACAGCTCTTCTATGCAGATTAAACCCCACCACATCTATGCTTCTCTCTGCTGTACAACATGAAGGCAGGTTATAAACCCTACAGCTTTTTAAGCCCTCTTTAAAGTACCACTGAATTACAGCCTAAACAAGCATTCAAACAGGAAGGGAAGAGAGTGAGTTATGCCAGCTACATCCACGTGTCGACTGCTGTCAGTGTACCAAGTGAGGCTGAATGTCACAAAACTTGTGACATACTGGAATACACCCAGCAGTACATGGGACAGCAGACATCTAAGAGGTGTAGATGCAGTCTACCCTTCCTCTCTGTACAGAGCCCTAACTAGAAAAACATCCTCATTCTTCCACCTCCACAACCTGATGCTGCATCCACAGCCACCAGCATCTGTTAAACACACTTAGAACAGGCAAGGCCACATTGTTGTGTTCTAGATATGAGGTGAAGTCTTGGCTGCAGGCTTAATAGGTGGGAAACCACTGTGCAAGTCTCTCACCTGCTGAATCTCTACTTTAATTCAGAGAACTACAAATGCATCTGAGCAAGTTGGGAGACATCTCTTCCCCTTCATTGTTGTCCCAAACCAGGTTCTTTCACCTGGTGGGCAAGAAGCCGATCCCTACAGAGTCAAGGTATTTGATTTATTTACAGCTCTGAGCAGAAAGTAGTGCTGGGTTGTAGATCCACAAAACCAGCACACTGAGGCACACAAAGGCCTACTTATAAGGTTACAATATTAGGCTATTAGCATATCTTACTTAAGTCACTACTTGCCTTGGCTTATTCTTTCTCTGCTTTGACTTAAAGGCATAGTGTCCCAAGAAATCATGGCACATGTTCGATGAGTAGTGGTCTTTTTGTGAGTAGAGGGTGCCTGAGCTAGGGGTGTGTTTTTTATTATTATAATGAGCAAAGTTCATCACTAGAGGAAATTCTCACCACAGAACCAGTCAAAACTGGGGGTTTGTTGGCTCATCATTAAACATCCTGGATAAGAAAGGTATTATCTTCTTTGTTTTCCCCCCTCTTCAAGAACTTACTCCATCAATTTTCTGTCTTCTATATTCCCATGGTTATTGCTTCTATTGCTTAACTGCTTTGAATGGAATATGAAAGAGATGGTATATACTTTTCAATTCAATTAATTAATAAAAAGCTATAAAATACAGAACAACTGTGAATCTTTCTCTAATCAAAAAAAATTGAAGGAAAACTGAAGGAATCCATGATGTACCCACTACTAAGTGAATGTTTAGAACAGGCTTTCAAGAAAAGCACTTCAAATTGGCTCCTAAGAGGCTGAAGTACCTCAGATTAATCATTCCCATCAAACTAAAAGCACCACCTGTGCCTAGAACTGATCACAGTAAGCTCTTCTACATTCCCAGCACTCTACCACCTGTAGGCCTGGACTCTGGGTCAACAAACTGAGTCTTACTCCTGAGAGGCAGGGAGCTCTACAAATCCCAGAAGGAAATGAAGATGCAGTAGCATGTCCTACACAAATAATAGACACAGAATCTGTGCTGTGCAAGCTCTGTCCACTGCATTAACATTGCTGCCTTCAGGATTATAAAGTCAAGGGCACACAACATTGCTCTGCGGGCCAATGAAGCAGAAAGCAGTCACTCTCACAGATCAAGAACCACAGTCCAGGGTCTGCACTTTCCCATACAGCTGCTAAGAAAAGCAACTCTTACGAGATGCACTAAAAAGCATTAGCTACCTTCTCACATAGAGCAGCCAGGGTTATACTAGGTAACAAACACCCCCAGTTTCAGTCTAAGTGACATTTTTCTGATCTGCTTTTGTATACAAAACTAATGAACTGAAGTTAATATGGACTTACCATGCCCAGCAGTTGCATTTAGAAGCTGAAAGCACATTCAAGTAACACTTCAAAGCACTTAAAAGTGAACCCAGATTTTAGTCTGCAAATCAATAAACAGCCTACTTTCTAGAGGTGTTGCACCACTCCAAGTCCCAGTGAGTTCAACAGAAAGTTGAAACACTCAGTTTCTTTGGAATTAACATGCCTCCACCACCACACACACACACACACACAAAATCTACTATGCAGAATAGAAAACAGTATTGAACAGAGGTTTTCTCTAGACATGAACTAGCACCCCAGAGATACTCCTTACACATAGGTCATCCCTTCAGCAGGGATGATCACATAATTCAAGACAGAAGTTTTTAGCCACCAGTCACCACTGGGCACCACACTCCAGCGTCCTGGTATTTCTTCCCTATGATACTGAAGGGTGACAGTGTCAGGACCTTCACAGAGCCCTCACTAACAGTGGGTCAAGACAAGGGGTGTTGCTGGCAAGATGTTCAAGTGACAAACATGAGCCAGTAAATGACCTTTTCTCATATTATAGAAACTTCTGTATCTGAAAGAAGCAGACACTGTCATTTATCTAGACAGCACTGTTCAAAGTCTAGTAACCACATAAATAAAAATTTCCTAATCCTTGCCTACATGCATTTTTTTAAAAACTTGCCTAATGAAGAGATGAATGCCTAGAGTCAAGTTAAATAAAGACTGCAACTTATTACTCTGGGATTAATATGGTTTGAAATGGGCATCACAGCACAGTGCCTTCTCATGCTTGAAAAAAAGGGTATGGGAAGAAGCTTATGGGACCATGTACCCTGCAAACCCTCAGGCTTGGCCCAGGTGTAAGGTTCAATTGGACATACTACATTCACATCAGAAAAGGAAAACAGCACTAAAATCTGCAAACTTTTTTTTAAGAGTAAGCTTTTGTATATTTAAAGCAAATAAATACACACTGACAATTAAGCGTCTCACTCATGACTTCAAAATTACAAAGCAAGCTTTCACTCAGCACGGACTCCCAATATGATAGGACAGAGCAGACAACATGTTTTTTTTCTGTCCCAAGAGAAAAACGCGAGAATAGGCAGTACTGATAGTGGTACAAAAACTGGAATTGCTTTGAAATGAAGAAAAACAGAATAAGACACAGTAAAAAATAAGCAGAAGTAAAATGCACAGCGAAGTTCAGTAATAAGTAAAATGCATACTTTTAAATGTTCAGTAATATTTGGTTGGTGTGCAATTTAGTTGATCATAAAAATTAAATGTCCTTCATTAGATTTCAGAGTTGCTTTTACATTTGGTTTATTGGTTGATCAAGGAATAATGTCATAAAAGCAAAACCTATATGCGCTATTATTTATTTAGTCTATCACATGAAAAAACCTTCGTATTTATTGGAAGCTTATCTTACTGCAGTCTTAAAAGCTACTTCTGCAAGCAAACCATTTGAAACACCCTTTGACAAGTTTCTTACCACTGCCTCGTTCTTTGGAACAGACGGATTTAACATTGTGGGAAGGCTGCCTTGGATCCAGAAAGGAGACATGTGCCTGTGATCCTATTGCATACACTGACCACTCCTGACCATAGGCCAAACACACATTCTCCCTGCAGTATGGCAACTTTGTGGAAAGTAACTAGAAACAAAGGAAAGACAAATCAACACATTATGAAAAGAAAGCAAAACACTAATAGAACAATCTCTAAACTACCTTCAAGAAAGTTGCAGTGAAAAAACCCAAAATGCAGCTAAAAAATAAGTTCATCACAACAACAGAAGTTTAAGAGAAAAGCAACCTGACCCAGAGAAAAAACAACCCCTGAAAATTAGATGCCTTATCTGAACAAACCTGAGATGATAAAGACTGAACCATGTATTATGCAAAGAACAATGGACATTTTGGTATATTGTTTTACATCTTTCTAAGCTGCTGTTATTTCTTCAGCAGGTGTACACAGACGTCATCTCAGCTGAAAAAGCTTACTTCATACAATAGTATAGATATTCGTGGGTTTGATCTACAATTACACTTATTTAAGTGCAACATCCTTTATGAAGGCTAATTAAGTATCAATTATACTCTCTATGGAACAGTTCACTTCAACTCACCCAGAACTGGCAGAAAGTTAAGAGCACCTCTCACCCTTAAAAATAAAGTGCGTGGGAAGTTTCTTTCCCCAAGTTCTAATTTTTAGGATGTTGCATTCTACTTAAAAATTTATGTGTTTATCGTGGTTTAGGAATGGTATTCCCCAATATAGTGTTCCCACTGAATCATCCCAGACTACGCACCGCTTGCTCACTTCCCCCCCACCTCCCCCTGCAGCAGGCAGGAAAGGAGAATTGGAGGCAAAAAAAGGTAAAGATCATGGGCTGTGATAAGAACAATTTACTAGAAACAGCAACAAAATAAGAAAATGAACAGTAACAACAATACTAAAAGCAGAGTGTACAAGACAGGTGAACGATTCACATGCAATTGCTCACTACACGGAATCCAGCACCACCCAATTGTACACCCCAGAAAAAGCAAAGAAATGCCACCCCCCTCTATCCCCTCTGCCCATGGCATGAGGTGGTATTGAATAATCCCAGGGTCTGGGCTGTGCTCCTCCCAGCTGCTGTAAAAATTAACCCTGTCCTGGACGGAACCAGGACATTATCCAACCCTTATTCTATACCATTTAAATCATGCCCCGATCCTACACCTTCAAAAAAAAAAATATATATACACACACACACAAGCATGGGTACCATTCCCTTAGTCAGAGGCTGTCCATCCAAAATGTCTTCCAAGACAGGAGGGTTGGCATGCTGTCGGCTGGTTGCTGCATCAGGAGCTCATGACTGGTGTATCTAGAGCAATCTTTCCTCATTGTCCATGGTAGTTACGGCACACACTGGCAGTGGCATTCCGCAACCAATATTATACAATTCAACATTACAGGCTGTTCCCACCCAAAAATCAAATCCCCTTGAGGTACACATTGCACTCCCCCATCCCTTTGCATAACGCACCAAATGCACCCAGGTCCTTGAGCAAAACCAATCCCACAGATGGATTTGCCTTTCCTTGAGGCAGGACTCATCCAAACTGTCTTCCCCAACACATTGGAGTTGAATGCCTATGGGTAAGAATCAAGGGGAAGGCCACCAAGGCTGACATCCTTCTGGGACTCTGTTATCATCCACCCAGTGAGGAAGAAGAGGTGGACAACTTATTCTATAAGCAGCTGGAGAATGTTTCAGGATCACCAGCCCTTGTTCTTGTGGGTGACTTTAACCTACCAGACATCTACTGGGTGCTTAATACAGCAGAAAAGAGGCAGTCCAAGAGGTTCTTAGAGTGTGTGGAGGACAACTTTTAGTTGCAGTTGGTGAGTGAGCCCACCAGGGGAGAGACTATGTTAGACCTGTTATTTGCAAATAGAGATGGGCTGGTGGGAGATACGGTGGTTGGAGGCCACTTGGGGCATAGTGATGATGTTCTTGATATTTGGACAAATGAGGAGGAATTTCAATAAGACTTTGACTTTGGACTTTAGAAGGGCAGACTTTGGCCTATTTAGGAGACTGTCCTGGGTTGGCCCAGGAGGGGTCAGTCTCGGAAGTGACCCATGCTGCAGGAAGTAATACAACTTACTTCCTAAGAGACAGAACTAATACCCAGCTAGTTTTGAGTATTGATATGCGTGCCAACCAATTAAAAGTTGATCCGCCTTTGAGGAAAAAATCCTATATAAGCAGAGGACTCCTTTAGAGCCTTTCCTTCCTGCCTTTCAGAGAGAAGCAGGTTCCCTGCTTTGTCTCTCTGGTAAGACTAGGCCTTTACCCCTGCCCTCCCCCCCCCCGCCCCCCCCCTTCCCATTTAGAGGGAGAGGGGGGAAGGAAGGTTTGGAGTTGCAGTTGAACCCTTCGGGGTTCAGACACAGCTGGGTTGTAAATTCCAACCATGGCCAGGCAGGGCTGAGTCCTTGCTCTCCCTCCCTCTCAGCTCGGACTCTGAAATGTCGCACTCAGACAGCGCAGGCAGAGACCACATGACCATTGCAAGGCCCAAGAGAGATTAACCCTTTCTGTGCCTGGATGAAATTTGCAGACACCCATCCTCTCCTGCACAGACAGAAAAAGAGTGGGGACACCTACAGAAATACAGCACAGAGACTCTAAAGTCACTGAAGGAAGCAGAACTGATGCCTAGAGGAAGGAGCATGAGAAGTGCTTCAATAATGAAGCTGAAAATTCTTTTGTGAAACCATAGTTGTGACTAAGCTGAAATATTCTCTGTAATATATGAGAAAATAGTCCAAAGGGGGGATGTGATGTTCTAACTGCAGCCAGTGAGCCAAGGCACCTGTGTAGAGATAAGTAGATGCTGAAGTAATTGCAGCCTGATGAGAAGCTTGAGCAGAGATAGGGAAGAAGCTGTGACCTGTGCCTTGCCCTGGGGATGGTAGAGAACTTGTGTTGCTAGACACAGAAGAAGGGGATGTTCTTTGCTGCTGTAATAGAACTGCTCATCCTTAAAAGGGTACCCCATGGACTGTCCTGTCCCATCGTAGTAGCTATGGGAAGGCTACTAGTGTGGGAGGGATCTTCCACAACAAGCAGATTTTCCTCCTGGGTGGCTGCTGGTTGTGAGGCTGAAAACCATAAAAACTGTATTTTCTTGTGGGGAAGTCCAAGATATAAGCAAGAGAAACTTCTCTTCCTACATGAACTGAAAAAAGACTATTTTAGAGGTGGTAAACTGACTGAAGGTTCAAAGTGTTGTCTTTTGTGTTGTCAGTGGGAAAGAAATAGAGGTGGGGGGAGGAGAGGTGTTCTGAGGGTTTTGTTCTTGTTTTGTTTTTTTCTTTCTTTTTAAGTATGTGTCAGAGACTGAAAATAGTTCATGCCTCAAACATTGATATATCAGAGAAGCCTCCCTGAAGATACCTGACTGGGACCTTGAACTGAGTCAAACTGCTGAGATTAGATAAAGGGAAAAGCCTATTGTTCAGTCATCTCAGTCTGAGGGAAAGGAATGTGTCCACAGAGGCTGAAGCCACCAGCTGTACTGAGAATCATTTCTGGCTGAGTTTGGGGTGGGGGCAAAGCACAGCTCACAGAAGCCAAGTTTGCACAGTCTTACCCCCCAGCTGAAGGGGGGAGGAGGATGGCGTAACCTCTGGTCAGAGGCAATACACACTCATGCTCCATTACACAAACTGGCCCAGCTGTGAAGCCTCCAATCCCACAAGCCACATCCACGGGACTCTCACATGAGAGGCAGCTGAGGGGGAGTCACAATCTATCACAGACCCCCCTAAGTGCTCCCCAGACGCCTTGCACCACAGGAGTGCATGTGATGTAAGCAGAGTCTGCTGCTAGAGGCTGCCCCCTCCCCCAGGGGGACATGCCTGGACATTTCCACCTGGCCTGAGTGTATATTAACCCATGGCATTCTGTGTTTTTTGGGGGGACTTCCACCACCGAGACCAGCCGAAGAGGACATCAGGACACCAGTGGGACCCACGGAGTGGTGATACTTCTTTGTCCCTGTCCCTCTCTGTCCCCCCATTTTTTCCCTACTTCCTCTTTTCTCTCTTTTCTTCTCTCTCTCTCTCTCTCATATTTACTATCAAATAAAACCCATACTATTGATTGGCATATGGTCTCGCTTGTACCTTAATTCGGGCAGAGGTATCTCTAAAGAACTTTAATAATTAGATCATAAAAGTATGTTAACAAACTTTCTTTATATTCTATAAAGTTTGAGCCTGCTTTACCTACTCCTAATCCTTACCTCACAGCAAAATTAGATAAATTTGGGTAAGTGTGCTGGCATTTGGCCAAAGACTCGAATAGGCGAACTCAAACCACTACAGAGACTTATTCAGAGAGTTCCTTGGGAAGCCGCCCTTAAAAACAAGGGAGTCCAGGAAAGGTGGACGTGCTTCAAAACAGAGATCTTGAGGGCACAGGAGCGGACTATCCCTGTGTGCCAAAAGATGAGTTGATGAGGCAAACGTCCAGCCTGGATGTGCAGTGAGGTTTTGAAGGAACTCAGGAATAAGAAGAGGATATATCATCTTTGGAGGAGGGTCAGGTCTCCCAGGAAGTGTTTAAGGGGGTCGCTAGGGCATGTAGGAAGAAAATTAGGGAGGCCAAAGCTTGGTTTCAACTTAATTTGGGAGCTTTTGCAAAGGATAATAAGAAATGTTTTTACAAATATATTAATGGCAAAAGGAAGGGTAAGGCCAACCTTTGTTCTCTCCTGGATGCGGGAGGGAACTTAGTAACTGCAGATGAGGAGAAGGCGGAAGTGCTTAACTCCTTCTTTGCCTCAGTCTTTAGTGGGAAGACAACTTGTCCTCAGGACTGCTGTCCTCCTGGGTTGGTAGATGGTGCCAGGGAGCAGAACAATCCCCCTGTTATCCAGGAGGAGGCAGTCAGAGAACTGCTGAGCCACTTGGATGTTCATAGATCTATGGGAGCAGATGGGATCCATCCGAGGGCGATGAGGGAGCTGGCAGATGAGCTTGCAAAGCCACTCTCCATCATTTACCAGCATTCCTGGCTCGCCGGTGAGGTTCCAGATGACTGGAAGCTGGCCAATGTGATGCCTATCCACAAAAAGGGTAGGAAGGAGGAGCCTGGGAATTACAGGCTGATCAGCCTGACCTCAGTACCTGGTAAGGTAATGGAGCAGTTTGTACTGTCATTAGGCAGCACTTACAGGATGGCCAGGGTATCAGACACAGCCAGCATGGATTTAGGAGGGGTAGGTCGTGTTTGACCAACCTGGTCTCCTTTTATGACCAGGTGACCCACCTGGTGGATGCGGGAAAGGCTGCGGACGTTGTCTATTTGGACTTCAGCAATGCCTTTGACACTGTCTCCCACAGTATACTCCTGGAAAAGCTGGCAGCCTGTGGCTTGGACAGAAGCACTCTTTGCTAGGTCAAGAATTGGCTGGACGGCTGGGCCCAGAGAGTGGTGGTGTGTGGTGGCCGTTGAGGCTACCACTGAGGCCCAGGAAGATCCAGAAGGTCCCAAGGGATCTAAAGGGCCATGGCGGAGGGTTGCTCAGGTTTGAAAATCCTCCCCTTCCCTCTGGAGGATAATAGTTTCTTCCAAGTGATTGATGTGTTCTTGCTATGTTAATTGTACCCCCATGATTGGACTGTTTGTTGTCCACCCCTTATGCATATGTATCTGTATCTAGAAGGTTCTGTGCTACTCGGTACTTCATTGGTTGTGGTTCTCTCTCTCCTCCCCTTCCCTCCCCTCATTGGACTGTGTAAGCTTATCCCGCCTTCCCCCCCACCCCTGGACCCTCTCCTGATTGGTTGTTTGTTGCTGTATAAAAGTCTGTGCTCTCCTTTGTTCTGGGTCTTCTGTCCCTGGACCTATTCGAGCGAGGAGCCCTTAATAAACTCCTCGGATACCCACACAGAAGATCTCTCCTTTTTTCTTTACCCCTGGACCTGCTGGGGCTTGCCTTACTGCGCCCAATGGCAGGGTAGCAGAGTGCCGCAGCAGGAGCTAAAGCAGTACCACCAGAGCGACTCCCCAGGGGACGCTTCTGGGACACGCTGCTGGACTCTGTCCACCGGGACAGTCCCAGCGCAGGCGATAAGTGGCGCTCAGGACAGGGACTTTGAAAAAAGACTGCTGGAGAAGCGTCCCTGGCAGCAGGAGCTGCCAGGAGTTCGCACCCAGTGATCTGCTTCCCTGAGGAGAAGTCTGAGTTTTATCAGGCTTTGTGTGAGGGGCGACCGACAACCCTCTCTGGAGGAGGATCGAGAGGACTGGTTGAGAACCAAGGGACCACCACCAAGGGTTTTTGTTGCTCTGGGAGCGGCCGGTTGGAGCCGAACTACTGCAGCCGGGATCAGCGAGGGTCCACCCAGTAAGTCCAGAGCTCCCAGGAGCCCCCTTATCGCTTTTAACTTTTTCGTTGCTACTTTTCCCCTTGGTGGTGGGTTGTCCCGTTTTCAAAGGGAGGTTTAAATCCAAGTTAAGAATACCTTAAAAGCGAGGAAAGTTAAGTATTCTAAGAATCTTTTAAGGCGTTTCATTAAGTGGCTTTTCCTTTATGTTCCTACTATTTTGCTTGATTCGGTTAAGTTATTACATTTCTGGGATTCTGTGGGGGAAAAGTTAACTTTGATAAGCCAGACGGGAGGTAATTTGGTCAGGGAGTTTTTTCCTTTGCTTATTATCATTTATAAATCTGTAGAGGATTTTGGAAGCGGGGAAAAAGGGATAAAAGGTTCGGGATCCCCAGTTAATGTTACCCCTGCCCCTCTGTCCTCTCTTTGTAACCCCGATCCCACTGATCCTTTGCAGGGAGGATCCGGCGGTGGAGCCCATCGAAAGATGCAGGGCTTCTACCGTCTCCCCGACACCCCCCAATCACCTCTGCCCCCTTGTTGGGACGGGTCTGATCACCCCACTCCGAGCCCACCCTTAGCCCTTCCCCCTATGCCCACTTCCCCAGTTGTGCCTCCCCCAGTTTTTTCAAAAACTGGTGGCCTCGCAGCTGAGCAGCCCCGCTCCACCGCCCTGCCACTGGCGCCCACAGTGCGAGCTCGCTGGGCAGCGCGGAGCCCTGGGCACTGCTGCCCTCTCCTGGCGCCTGCCTGCATCTCGGAATCAGCCGGGGCCCGGGCACGCTCCGGGATGGGTGGGAGTGCAACAGGCAGCCCTGCAGCGCACCCGGCGCCGCCACCGCTGCCGCCGACCTCGTGGCCAGATCCAGCATTTTGTGACCCTCTTGCGCCAGTTTTCCCGCCGAGACCCACAGCTCCTCCCATGTCCCAGCCCCTGCGTCGACTGGTCCCCCGTCGGGTCCCTCCTCTGCGTCGATGGGTATAACTGTGTCAGGACCCTCCCCTACCATCAAGAAACCCCCCTCGGCCCTGACCGCAGCCCTGACACCCACGGCGGTGCTGCGGCACGCGCGAGCGCCCAGATGCCAAGCCCTGCCACCCCCGGGCCCCGCCAGCCCTGGGTGCCGGGACACTCTGCCCCTTCCCTGCCCCCTCACCACCGCTCTTTGCTCCAAGGCAAACAGTGGCCACGACGCCCCAGACAGTGTCCCTCCTTGGGATGCCTACGCCCCTTCCACCGGTGTCTCCACCCTCTCCATCGGTGGCTCCACCCTCGACAACATGATACTTCCTGGTTCCCATGCCACCCCTTCTGGTTCCCACGCCCCCCCATCCGGTTCCCACGCTTTGGAGGTCGGAAGTGGGGGGGCCAAGGCTCAGAGGAAGGGGGAAGAGGGGGAACTATTCGCGGCACCAGTGACATACAATCGGTTAGGGGCAAACCTGCGGTGGGAACCTTTCCCATATGCACACCTAAGGGAGTTGTGTAAGGTTGCCAAGGAGTTTGGACGGGAGACTTCTTATTTTAAAAGTGTGTTGCATGCCACATTTGCAACCAATGTACTGGTGCCCAATGACATTAAGACAGTGATCGCCAGTTTACTCACCTCTGCCCAGTACTGGATGTGGGAAAGGTCTTGGAAAAGACCGCTTAAAGATCTATTAGAGACCTATAAAAAAGACCATTTAAGGGCATATCTCACTATGAACCATCTGTGTGGGGAGGGGGACTTTGAAAAACCCCAGGAGCAGGCTGCTAACTTGCCAGCTGCGGTCTTGGATGATATAAAAAGGGTAGCACAACGGGCATTGCTGTGTTTGCTGTCCACTACTGCTCCTTTGATAGGTTATTCTGTGATCAGGCAAGGGCCTGAGGAGTCATTTGTGGACTTTGTACACAGATTGAAGGAGGCGGTAGGGAAACAAATAGAGGATACCCATATGCAAAAGGAACTCCTGCAGTCCCTAGAGAGGGAAAATGCTAATGAGGAGTGCAAGAGGGTATTAAAGGCTTTGCCCATGGACCCCAAGCCCATGATAGAACACATGGTCGAGGTGTATGCCGAGATAATGCCAGAGTAACCTATGGTTTCTAAGATCTCCCAGAGAAGGGTAATAGGACTGGCTGCATCACAAGAACTGGATAAGGACAAAAGGAAATGTTTTAACTGTGGTAGCCCTCACCATTTTGCTAAGAACTGTCCAAAGCCTCACAAATCTAATGTGAGTTCTAAGCCTGTTGTTCCAGGAGTGGTCCCCTGCCCTTGCCACCAGCAGCAGGGAAACCTACAGTAGAGTGTGGAACGGCTCCGCGCACGGACAACAAATCAAACACCGTCTCTTCCTGCTCTGCCGTCCACTGTGCACCAGACCACCAGCCACGGCAGGAAGAAGAGGCTACTTGTGGTGAGTGCAAGAGCACACCAATTCCAGCGTGAGGCACCACAGCACATAACTGTACACCTCAATAAACACTTGGACTCTCCCACAGACTTACTTATCATAGGGGATTCCATGACAGGCCCTCTGAAACTGTTTGTCCTGCCTGAGATCCACAAAGTGGATCCTGGCAAAAGGTTTTATACCACTGTGACTTGTACCAACCCTCCCTGGTTTCTACCTCAGGGACAAGATGTAGCATGAGCTATCCCGATACCAACAGACTATCCAAGACACCAAAGGACTCCAGCAGTTTGCTGGGCCAAGATAGTAGGGGAAAACAAACCCACTCTTGACTGTAAGCTTCACAACGGGAAAGCCACAGCCACCCTGACAGGGATGGTTGACACCGGGGCAGACATCACTATAATATCAAATGCCGAGTGGCCTCCCCAGTGGGGTCTCAAACCAGCTGCGGGAAGGGTCACGGGAGTCGGGGGAACGACACAATCAATGAGGAGCATGAACAACATAGTCATTGAGGGTCCTGATAGGCACACGGTGTCCATCCAGCTGTTTGTGATCCCATCAGTGTTTATGCTGTGGGGCAGGGACCTACTGTCCCAATGGGGGACTCGGCTAGAAATCCCACGTCCATCTCGGGATTTCTAGTCTGGGCCACTGAGGAGCGCACCACCCCACCCCTCACGTGGACCACCGACAAGCCAGTGCGGGTGGAGCAGTGGCCCCTTACTAAGGAGAAGCTCCGCATTCTAGAGTTCCTCGTGGAGGAGCAGATTTCCAAGGGCCACATAGTACCATCTGATAGCCCTTGGAACTCCCCTGTCTTTGTCATCTGCAAACCAGGCAAGGACAGGTGGAGGCTCCTCCACGACCTTTGCGAGATCAATAAGGTCATTGAGGACATGGGTCCCCTGTGGCCAGGTTTACCCTCACCCTCAATGCTCCCCTGACAATGGAAATTGGTGGTCATCAATATTAAAGACTGCTTCTTTAGTATACCCCTGCACCTGCGAGACGCCCCTCGCTTCGCCTTTTCCATACCATCTGTGAACCGCGAAGCCCCAATGCAACGTTATCATTGGCAGATTTTGCCCCAAGGTATAAAAAATTCGGCCTACATCTGCCAGCGGTACGTCGCAAAAATCCTGTCACCCATCTGGAAGGCCTTCCCAAAGGCTATTATCTTCCATTATATGGATGATACGTTGGTTTGTGCCCCTGACGAGACTTGCCTGGACAAGACTTTATCAGAGACCATCCGAGCAATTGAAAGGGCAGAGCTTGAAATACAGCCTGAAAAGGTCCAGCGTACTTGCCCGTGGACCTACCTGGGACTCTGCATTGGCGAGAGAACTGTCGTGCCCCAGCAGCTGACCATCAAGGACGACCCAAGGACCCTCCGGGATCTCCACCAGCTGTGTGGCTCCATCAACTGGGTACGTCCTCTGCTGGGATTCGTGATGGCAGACCTCGCACCCTTATTCGACCTCCTGAAGGGCTGCGAGGGACTGGACTCGCTGCGTACCATCACTGCAGAGGCCCAGGAGGCCATTGGTAAGGTACAGCATGTCCTATCCACCCGCAAAGCTCATAGGATGGATCTCAGATTACCATTCAGGTTTACTATACTGGGTCGGTCACCCGACCTAGATGGACTCATTTTTCAGTGGGACACAGGGTTGAGAGATTCACTTCTCATTATAGAGTGGATCTTTCTTCCCCATCAGCCATCCAAGAGTATCACTACGCCACAAGAATTGATGGCAAAATTAATAAGGAAAACTAGGACTCGGCTCCGCACTCCTGTAGGGTGTGATTTCACATAAATATACATGCCTTTGACAACAGAGGTTTTGGAGGATTTGCTCCAAACCAATGAACACCTTCAGTTCACCTTGGACAGTTACCCAGGCCAGATTTCGGTTCATAGATTAAAACATCATCTGTTCAACACCACTTTTAATCAGGCCCCAAAAATCATGCAAAGTAAAACTCCATTAAATGCCCTGACTGTCTTTACTGACAGCTCCGGGGCATCCCACAAGGCAGTAATGACTTGGTGGGATCCCCCAACTCACAAGTGGGAATCTGAGGTTTGGGTGGTGGAAGGTTCACCACATATTGTGGAACTGTCAGCCACTGTTAGGGTCTTTGAAAAATTCAAGGAACCGCTCAATTTGGTCACAGATTCGGCATATGTGGCCGGTGTAACTGCCAGGGCTGAACACGCCTTGCTGAAGGGGGTGTCCAATCCCAAATTGTTTAACTTGCTCTCGCGGCTAGTTCATCTCCTTTCCCACCGGGAGCAACCCTTTCATATTATGCATGTGAGATTGCACACGGGATTACCAGGACCCATTGCCGAGGGCAACAGAAGGGCAGATGCCTTAGCTATGGCTGTGCAATCCCCCAACATCCCAGATACCTTTGCACAAGCCAGACTGAGCCATCAGTTCTTCCATGAAAACATTCCGGCCCTCATGAGGATGTTCCACCTCCCTCGTGAGCAGGCTTGGGCAATAATGGTGACGTGCCCAAACTGCCAGAGATACCAGGTTCCAGCACTCAGTATGGGAGTCAATCCCCGGGGTCTGAGAGGTTGCCAGCTTTGGCAAACCAACGTGACTCACTTCCCCCAGTTCAGGAGGTTTAAATATGTGCATGTGTCCATAGATATGTTCTCCGGGGCCATGTTTGCTTCTGCCCATTTGGGTGAGAAAGCAAAGGATGCCATTAAGCATTTCCTCATGGCATTCTCAATGCTGGGCGTCCCTGAAGAAGTAAAAACAGACAATGGTCTGGCCTATGTTTCAGCTAGGCTAAGGGACTTCTTTCAGCAGTGGGGTGTTAAACACGCCACAGGGATACCTCACTCCCCCACGGGACAATTGCTCATAGAAAGGGCCCACCAAACACTGAAAAGGCTCCTTTATCAACAGCGGGGAGGATCAGAGGACAATACTCCCATTGCGAGACTCTGTAAGGCTCTTTTCACCATCAATTTCTTAAATAACTCATTTTCTGAGCCTATCCCCCCTGTATTCCGGCATTTCACTGATTCGACCCAGGCCAAATTAAAGGAGCAACCGCCAGTGTTGATCAAGGACCCAGGAAGCCACTAAATTCATGGGCCGTTCCCATTAATTACCTGGGGGAGGGGGTATGCCTGTGTTTCTACCCCAGCAGGACCAAGGTGGATTCCAGCCAAGGCAGTCAAACTGTACTTGAAACCAGCACGGGCTTCAGGGATGCCAGCCCGCAGCACCGATGCGGACAATGTCAGCTCAAGCAAAGATGAAACCACAGCCGCCTGGAAGCAGCGACGATGCAAGGAAACTGCAGCCGCTGACACACCTGGATAGAGTCAAGCCTAGATAGGGCTATAACCCTAAGAAATACTCCTTATCCTTCCCCTGAGTTTATACTTTCCTTGTGTGTTTTCCCACTCCCAAGTCCATCCCTTCCCAGACCCTTACCCCAGGGGAGATAAGAGGGAGAGTTACATAATTTAGTAACCAAGGGAATTGCTTAGGAAATATATATATTTGTGTAAGATCCTTCCCTCATGTGTTTCCCTACCCTTTAATCCTCTACCCTTCCCATATCCTGTCCAGACCCCAATGGGGAAACCAGTAAGGGGGGAATCTAGAGGTTTTGTAATCTCTTTCATGATTTTAACAATTGTGTTTAAGACTACCGCAGAATCACCTACCCCAACCCCATCAACGTCCCCAGCCAAGACCAGGACAGCGTTTCCTGCCTCTTCCACCCCAGCTGGAGGCACCGTTGTTAAGGTGACTCCTGACTTAAAGACTGCAGAGCCGACACGCTCCACTTGCCACCTGAAACCTGCCCTGAGTGTGACTGTGGCTGATCAGAAGACCATCACTATTGGCCCCACGCCAAGCAGGTGACATCATCCTCAGCGGTAAGCGTTTTTGGCACAGGAGCCACGGCTATGTGGCAGGTGCCCGTCAACACCACAGTAGCATCTATGTCCCAGATAAGCAAAATTCCCAGTGCAGATCACAGTGCCCCTGACAGTGGATCCACCATGTCCAGCTCCAGTGGAAGAGATTTAGGACGAGATGGGACATTGGGAACTCAAGGGATGGGTTGGCTCTCCCTTTGAAGCCGGTTTTGCAGGAGTCTCTGTTTTGTTAGTTACTCGTATAGGAATGTTTTTGACTATTTTTCGTTGTTTCATGTATAATTATCTGTTTAAGTGCTTAGTCCGCATTCGCCTTCGGTTACCTCAACAGGCTTTCGTTAAGCCTGCGGGAGGAGCCTTCTTTTAAACAAAAGGGGAGATGTAGCAGCTGTTGAGGCTACCACTGAGGCCCAGGAAGATCCAGAAGGTCCCAAGGGATCTAAAGGGCCATGGCGGAGGGTTGCTCAGGTTTGAAAATCCTCCCCTTCCCTCTGGAGGATAATAGTTTCTTCCAAGTGATTGATGTGTTCTTGCTATGTTAATTGTACCCCCATGATTGGACTGTTTGTTGTCCACCCCTTATGCATATGTATCTGTATCTAGAAGGTTCTGTGCTACTCGGTACTTCATTGGTTGTGGTTCTCTCTCTCCTCCCCTTCCCTCCCCTCATTGGACTGTGTAAGCTTATCCCGCCTTCCCCCCCACCCCTGGACCCTCTCCTGATTGGTTGTTTGTTGCTGTATAAAAGTCTGTGCTCTCCTTTGTTCTGGGTCTTCTGTCCCTGGACCCATTCGAGCGAGGAGCCCTTAATAAACTCCTCGGATACCCACACAGAAGATCTCTCCCTTTTTCTTTACCCCTGGACCTGCTGGGGCATGCCTTACTGCGCCCAATGGCAGGGTAGCAGAGTGCCGCAGCAGGAGCTAAAGCAGCATGTGTTGGGTCTGACTGGGGTAAAGCTCACAGCCCTTACAGTGCTGTGCTTTCTGTTGGTAGCTGGCATTGATAACAGACTAGTGTTTTGTTACTGCCAAGCAGTGCTGTCCTTGTGACATTCCTTCCCCCACTGAAGGGGATGGGGGTGGGCAAGATCCTGGGAGGGGACACCAGCAGGCCAGCTGACCCCAGTCAGCCAAAGGGATATTCCATACCATATGACATCAGTTCAGATACATAAGGGAAGGAAGAGAGGAGGAAGAGGAGGCACTCAGGACTCGTCCATGTTTACCTTCTTGAACAACCGTCACGCATGCTGAAGCCCTGCTTCCCAGAAAGTGTCCGGACATCGCTGCTGATGGGAAGTAGAGACTGATTGTTTTTTCTCCTCAGCTCTTGCGCGCGCAACTCTCAGCTTGCTTGTTCTATTTTTCTCCCTGCTGTAATAAAACTGCCTTATCTTACCCTGGTGGTTTTTTTCCATATTATTCTCTCCCCTCTCCCAGCGGGAGAGGGAGTGATAGAGTGACTGAGTGGGCACCTGGCACGTAGCCGGGGTCAACCCATGACACAACACCACCAGAGCGGCTCCCCATGGGACGCTTCTGGGACATGCTGCCAGACTCTGTCCACTGGGACAGTCCCCGCGCAGGCAATGGTGGTGAATGGTGCTGCATCCAGCTGGCGGCCAGTCACTAGCAATGTTCCTCAGGGGTCTGTGCTGGCGCCAGTTCTGTTCAATATCTTCATTGACGACATGGATGAGGGTATTGAGTCTTCCATTAGTAAATTTGCTGACGACACTAAGCTGAGAGTGTGTGCCAGTCTGTTGGGAGGTAGGAGGGCTCTGCAGAGAGACCTGAAATGGTTGGATGGATGGGCAGAGTCCAACAAGATGAAGTTTAATAAGTCCGAGTGCCGAGTCTTGTATTTTGGCCACAATAACCCCCTGCAGCATTATAGGCTGGGGATGGTGTGGCTGGACAGTGCCCAGGCAGAAAGGGACTTGGGGGTACTGGTCGACAGCCGACTGAACATGAGCCAGCAGTGTGCCCTGGTGGCCAAGAAGGTCAACAGCATCCTGGCCTGTATCAAGAATGGTGTGGCCAGCAGGACCAGGGAAGTCATTCTTCCCATGTACTGGGCACTGGTGAGGTTGCACCTTGAGTACTGTGTCCAGTTCTGGGCCCTTCAGTTTAGGAAGCACATTGAGATGCTTGAGCATGTCCAGAGGAGGGTGACAAGGCTGGTGAGGGGCTTGGAACACAAGCCCTATGAGGAACGGCTGAGGGAGCTGGGGCTGTTTAGCCTGGAGAAAAGAAGACTCAGAGGTGACCTTATCACTCTCTACAACTTCCTGAAGGGTGGTTGTAGTCAGGTGGGGGTTGGTCTCTTTCTCCAGGCAGCAACTGACAGAACGAGAGGACACAGTCTTAAGCTGTGCCAGGGGAAATATAGGTTGGATATTAGGAAGAAGTTTTTTACAGAAAGAGTGGTTAAATATTGAAATTGTCTGCCCAGGGAGGTGGTGGAGTCACCATCCCTGGATGTGTTTAAAAAAAAGATTGGATGTGGCACTCGGTGCCATGGTTTAGTGGAGGTGTTAGGGCATGGGTTGGATGCGATGACCTTGAAAGTCTCTTCCAACCCAGTGATTCTGTGAAATTTCTCATATGCACCATGGGGACTTTATCCCCTTCTATGGTACATGGAGGTTTTGATTGGGCAAGGCCAGCTTGATTGGTAGAGCCTCTAGAATTAACTAACCAGGTATACTTCACTAAATGTGCATACCAGTATTTGAAAAGCCAACTTCTACCTTAGCAGTGATGTGTTTCCACAATTCAGCAGCCCAGATAGGTTTCCCTCTATGCTGCCAATTGGTCTTTCTCCATCAGTCCAGCCACCCCCACAGAGCATTTGCTACTATCCACGAGTCAGTGTAGACGCAGAGTGCTGGCCACTTCTCACATTCAGCGATACCTAAAGCCAGATGGACAGCTTTCAGCTCTGCAACCTGACTTGATTCAACTTGTCCCTTGGTAGCTTCTGTGACTCACCATGTAGGACTCCATATGGCTTCTTTCCATGTTTGATGCATCCCTACGATATGGCAGAAACCATCAGTAAAGAGAGCATATCACTTTTCATTTTCTGATATCCGATTATATGGTGGGGCCTCCTCAGCATGTCACCTTCTCCTCCTCCTCTGAAATTAGTCTGAAATTTTTGCCTTCAGGCAAGTTTGTGATGACTTCCAAGATTCCTGGGTGATTGCGGTTTCCTATTGTAAGAGTCTGGACGGAAATCCCTACCTGCCTCACGACCATCGACAGAAGCAGAGGCTGAAAACCCAGAGACCCTAAGAGGGGAAAAGGACTTTTGCACAATGAAGTCCAGCCAGATCTTGGTGGGATGCCTGCCAGGTGCCCAGGTGTACTGCAGAGCTGTGCTGCTGAGCTGTGCTGCAGAGGCGTGTTGGCACATGCCCGTGGGAACCGTGTCCGCCCGGCTACCGGGGCAGAAAGGACTGCACAAGAACTATATGTCTTGTACAGCTGCACCTGTACCCTAAAACAATGGGCCCTATTCCCCACCTGCTGGCTACTTGCCCCTCGTCTCTGGAGGGGTTGCCTCATCTCTTGGTTACCTGCCCCTCGCTTTCGAAAAGACTATAAAGAGACTCTCAAAAAATACCCCTACGAGTACTCCCTACGGACGAGACGGAGTCCATCGGATCCGGACAACGAGGACCTCGTCGTGCCGTGGTAGCTATTAACCCCTTTCTTCTCTCTCTCTCTCTCTCTCTCTCTCCTACATCTCTTTCTCTCCTCTATCGCATAACCGTGTTGTTGGCACTCAATAAAGTGCTTTTGATTTTGATTGAAGCACAAATACTTGTCCCTGTTTTCTTTTGCACTCTGAGATTCAAAGCAACGAACCATCACGACCCCTGCTCCTACGAGCGGATCGTGACATCAATTGGCGTCACGGACAGGATTCTGAGGCAGAAGGGGCTGCGAGGTTTTGTGTAGTCTGTAACAGGGGAAGGACGTTTTACTCCAGCCGCACCTAGCCCGACACTCCGAAAGGGGTGAACGGTTGTCTAGAAAGCAAGGGGGGCATCTCGAATTTCCCGCAAACTGCACATGCCTCGGTGAAAAACACCCCTATACTCTGTTGAGGGCTCTGTCTTCAGAATTTCACAAAAGAATCTCTTAGTGCAAAAGGGGGAGTGTTGTGTTTCTTTTTAAGGTGGGTGTGTAAGGAGTTAGTCTACTGGGTGTTAGGAGACGCAACGGATAGTAACTAAACAGAGCCTCCAGTAGACTTAGTCTCTTCGCCACTTTAGGGAAGAGAAGGGGAACACAGCCCGGTTCTCGGGACTGCGGATGCAACTAAGTTTTACCTCCCTAAAGCGGTTTTCACTATCCCTTCAAAAACATGACCTCTGTCCTGAGTTAGGCCAGAGGGGTCAAAATCTAGGAAGTGATCTGGGCTGCAGGAATGCAGGAAGGAATACAACTTCCTTCCTGCGAGAGAGAGAGCCAATAATCAGGTAGTTTTAAGAATTGATAGGTAGGTAAACCAATTAAAAAGTTGGTCCGCCTTCAAGGAAAAAACCATATATAAGCAGAGACTTTCTGACGCTCTTCCTCTTTGGACCTGCTGCTGCTGTGTAGAGAGGAGCAGCTCCTGCTTCTCTCACTGGTAAGGCCCCCCCCTACCTCCTTCCGAAGGAGGGATGGGGGGGGGGGAAGGGAGGTTTTACGCAGCCGTGCCGCTGCAGCCGGGCAGGCATGGGGGAGGAACGGCTGGAATCTTCAGCAGATACAGCTCAGCCGGTGTGCCAGCTACACGAGAGGGAGAGCCAGGCCCCTGCTCCGGGCCAGGCAAGGACCAGGCCGGACTCCATCCAGCTCGGGCCAGGCCCTGCCCTGTCACCCCAGGCCTAGATGGCCCCAGCAGGCCGAGCCAGCTTGGCCGAGCCAAGCAGAGACTCTGAGAGCGTCTGGCATCTAGCTCGGACCTGTTCAAGCAGCCCGGCAAAGAGCATGTGATCCTCACACTGCCGGAGAGAGAGAGAGACAGAAATTAACTCTGTTCATGCCTGGACTAAACTCACAGACACCCATCCTTCCTCGCAGAGAGAGGAACGAGTGAGGACATCTACATAGTGCAGCGCAGAGACTTTACAGTCAGTGAAGAAAGCAGAACTGATACTAAAAAGGGGTGCATGGGAAGTTGCTTCAAGAGTGAAGCTGAAAACTCTTTTGGAGAACCATGGTTGGGGACTGAGCTAATAAATTCTCTGTAATATATGAAGATATAGTCCAAAGGGGGATGTGAGGTTCTTATTGCAGCCAATGAACTGAAATACCTAAGTACAGACAAGTAAGTGTTGAAAAAGTACAGCCTGATGAGAAACTAGAACCAAGAGAGAGGAGAGGCTGTGATCCAGAGCCCTGGTCCCGGGGAGAATGCTAGAGAACCTGAGTTGTCAAGAGAACCTGTGTTGCTAAGCACAGAAGAAGGGATTTTCTTTGTTGCTGCAATTGAACTGGGCATCCTTAAAACAGGTACCCTGTGGACTGTTCATAACCCACCATAGTGGCTGTGGGAAGGCTACTGGTGTGGGAGAGATCCACCATTAAGCTGGACTTTACTCCGGGCGGCGGTTAATAGTGAGGCAGAAGACCCATAGAAACTGTATTTTTCTTAGAGAAGATCCATAGTGTAAGCAAAAGAAACTTCTCTCCCTAAATGAACTGGAACAAGAGCTGTTTCTGAGTTGGTAAACTGACTGGAGGTCAAAGTGTTGTCTTTTGTATGTTGTCAGAGAGAATGAAATGGAGAGGTGGAGAAGGAGGGGTGGTCTGGGGAGTTTGTTCTGGTTTTTTTTTTCTTGAGTTTTTTTCTTTTTTTCCCTTTGTCTTAGATATATTAATAAAACTTCTTTGTACTTTATAAAGTTTGAGCCTGCTTTGCCTACTCCTAATCCTTATCTCACAACAAGCAATCAAGTAAATTTAGGTAAGTGTGCTGGCATTTAGCCACAAACCTGAATAAGCAAACTAAAACCACGACAACCTCAAACACTAAAACAAAACATACAGCTGCATTTTATGCTTTGTTAGCAAAACACAATGCCAGACCCTCTCCAGGAGGGGAAGAGTGGGCACAAAACAACTGGTTTAATTTAGAAAATGTGATTAATAGAATTCACTCTTTACAGCATGGGTCAAAATTCAAACTTGGCCGAGATAAAGCTGTCATTTGCTCTGTACTAGGAGCATGCCTTACATCGGCTATAGATCACCGCTTTAAGCGGTGCAGTGAACAGGAAACAATAATAGACTCCCTCCAAAACTTGGTGGAAGTTTTACAGAAACAATTAGAGGAAGAAAGGAGTTACACTCTCTTGTTACAAGATCTCTTGAGAGAAAAATGTCTTAACTCAAGGAACACCGATCCACCACAAGACACAAAGGAAAAGGAATCACTTTACCCCCACAAAGAATTAAAGCAAGTAAAAAATTGTGGGAAAAACTGCTGTCCTCCTATGACACCTTTAATTAAAACAGAATATGTCTCCCAAGTGTCACTCACCGGAGGAGACCAAATTCATTTAACTGAACAGGAGGCCAGTGGATACTGGGGACATGGTGTTTTCTTAACAACAGGAGACAAACATAACACCTCGTCCCCAACTCAGCATGCAACTTTCCAAGCTGGGGGACTCAGTCCTCTAGAAAGGGGAGACCCTTTAGCTATTGTTAGTACCCCTGATCAGCTTCTAGAAAGTGTCCACAAAGCCGCTTGTCTGCAAACGATACATGAAAAGAAGTTGATTCCTGAATATGAATCCCCTATGCAACTGCCTGTGAAACCTAAAATGAAGACCCCTTTAATTTGGGGTCCCCCAGAATCACTCAAACCCACAGCGATTGTCTTACAGAAAACCATAGCAGTTTTGGGCCCCGTAGAGAAGCTGGAAAGATTCCTTGAAAACCCAACAGATCAAACTGGATCTACTGATCCCGGGAATGCCCCAAATTCTACACCTTCTCAGCCATTGGGTTCACACTTGAATTCACCTGCCAGTGATCGCAAAGTTTATACATGTTGTGAGGTTGCAGAAGATCCGATTAATTACAATAGAAAATGTGGACCTGTAAAAACCCCACAAGAGAAATCAGAGAAAACACTGGCTAGCAGGGACATTGGGGTCCCTCATAGTGAAAACCCAGACAATAGTGGACCCCCCTTGCTTTCTCAAAGTCTGGGCAGTAAGCCTAAAGAACCTCTCCCTCAGAGCCTGGGCAGTGAGCCAAAGCAGCCTTTCCTTCAAAGTCCAGGCAACGAGCCAAAACAACTTTGTCCTCAAAACCAGGTAAACTGGTTTTTGGAAATTTGGTGGAAGGATATCCCACCCGATACCTTAACCTTTTTAGATCAGATTAAAATGCCTGAATCTAGGAAAGATCTCCAACATGCTTTAGGGTTATTGGTGTTCTGGAGAAAATGCATCCCTGATTTTTCCATAATTGCCAGACCTCTTTATAACTTGCTGAGAAAAGGGGTGAGATGGGAATGGGATGCTTCTCAAGAAGAAGCCTTACAATTACTGATTTTTGAAGCAACAGCTCACCAAGCCCTAGGCCCTATTCACCCTACAGATCCTTTCCAAGTGGAATGGGGATTTGCCTCCTCAGGGCTGTCAGTACACATCTGGCAGCAGGGCCCTGAGGGCCCAACAAGGCCTGTTGGTATTTATTCCCATGGCTTCAGAGATGCTGAAAAAAGACACACTATCTGGGAAAAGGGGCTGTTTGTGGTCAGCTTAGCTCTGATAGAAGTGGAGAAAATTACACGACAACAACCAATTGTTTTGAGTTGCCTTTTCAAAGTTATTAGAGCAGCTTCTACCAGGATCCCCCAACCTGACGGGGTGGTCCAGAGGGCCTTAGTTAGAAAGTGGGATGCTCAGATTGAACACTATTGTAACACTTTCTCAATAACTGAAGGAGCTGTAAAAAACCTGGCAATACAAGAAAGCTTGAGTAGCAGCCAAGACAAACCTGCCTCAGTTATTAAGGTAGCCCTCCACACTTCCTCCAGTGAAACAGAGGGGGAAGGCAACACCCAAGTTGGCGAGCTGATAGCTGTTTGGAGTGTTTTCCAAATGGAAGTGCAGAATATCTTTCTTGTTTGTAGCTATGCTTGTTTCTATGCTGTGTTTCAGGAATGGACTGAGTGGCTTTCTTTTTGGCAGCAAAAGGTATGGACAGCCTCTGATGCCCTAGGGAAGGAGCATCGGACAAATACACGCTGGATAATTCCATCATTTTAACCTTTTCTGCCCCTTGGTGGCAGGCTCTGTTGTGTTTACTTTTCACAGGGGAACTCCGAGGGACATGAAGAATTTATAGATTTAAAATAAATGCCATAGCAAAGCCCATATTGAGTGCAGTAGCTGCATATTATGGTATAAACATCCCCCTTGTGCTGGATGACAAGAATAATGCTTTTTCCCTCCCTTTATGGTAACACGAGGTGAAATTAATTGCTGAACTTTTTGTTAAACTTAGCTGTTGTACAATTTTCCCATAAAATCATGTGTGGTAAAAACAATACAAGATACTGGAAGGGACTTGAAGTTGATGTTGTAATACCTATCACCCAACCATCGGTTATGCTAAGCCTGAAAATCTTTGAAATTGGACCAAATATAATCAGGACCAGCTATGGTCTCTCAAACAAGTTAAATTGCTAATGCACAGAAATTCAGCCAACTTGTTCATCTTTTAACACAAAGAGACATAACTGGTGCCGTGGGAACAGGACTGGGAATCTTGAATAGCATTGATTCAGAAGTACTAATGAATAAATTGGCTGTCACAATTAGAGATTTAACCAAATTACAACGACCACTGCAGTTGTCATTAACCCACCAGTGGTTGTTATCAAACATATTAACTCAGTGAATGTTAACCGTATGTAATGCTTCAGTGCATTCAATATTCCCTATTATTGCATTGGGGCTGAATTGGGGTGGAACTATTCTTTATCCTTTTGAGCATAAGCAATCGGCCCGTCAAATTGATAAGAAATGGCAAACTGTGGATTTAGAAACTTGTGTTGTCTGGGAACAACTAGGGTTCATCTGTGAAAGTAATGCAATCAGAGCTCAGGACATTTGCTTAGACACAGAACAGAATATCTGTCATTTTGAAATTTATCCTAAAGAGAATCCTGAAACAGTGCTTGTGTATATAGGCAATGGATGTGCATGCTTGAGAACTGCTTGTGACCGAGTAGTTGTAGAAAATTTGGTAATGGATACTAAAAATCATTCAAATTTTTCTGTTTGCAATTTTATTAAAATCATAGGATGTGATTTTTCTTATTCAGCTCCAGTTATACTTTACTGCTCATTGTAATTGCATTAATTATTAATGAAATTTTAAGGTATTTTTATTGTTTTGTGATTCAATCAATTAATATAATTTTAAGGTATTAATGTAATTCCAAAGTATAATGATGTGATTAAAATTACTTATCCTTTTGTTCTTTTCCTTTCCTTTTTCCCTTCTCTCTTTCTCTTTTGTCTCTGTTTTCCGGGGTATGCTACCGGCACAGATGAGTCCTGAAGACATCGAGAGAACGCTACAGACTCCCGAAGACATCGAGACAACGCTACAGGTTCCTGACGACAATCGTGAGCCACGGGGTGGTGTAAGAGTCTGGACAGAAATCCCTACCTGCCTCACGATCATCGACAGAAGCAGAGGCTGAAAACCCAGAGACCCTAAGAGGGGAAAAGGACTTTTGCACAATGAAGTCCAGCCAGATCTTGGTGGGATGCCTGCCAGGTGCCCAGGTGTACTGCAGAGCTGTGCTGCTGAGCTGTGCTGCAGAGGCGTGTTGGCACATGCCCGTGGGAACCGTGTCCGCCCGGCTACCGGGGCAGAAAGGACTGCACAAGAACTATATGTCTTGTACAGCTGCACCTGTACCCTAAAACAATGGGCCCTATTCCCCACCTGCTGGCTACTTGCCCCTCGTCTCTGGAGGGGTTGCCTCATCTCTTGGTTACCTGCCCCTCGCTTTCGAAAAGACTATAAAGAGACTCTCAAAAAATACCCCTACGAGTACTCCCTACGGACGAGACGGAGTCCATCGGATCCGGACAACGAGGACCTCGTCGTGCCGTGGTAGCTATTAACCCCTTTCTTCTCTCTCTCTCTCTCTCCTACATCTCTTTCTCTCCTCTATCGCATAACCGTGTTGTTGGCACTCAATAAAGTGCTTTTGATTTTGATTGAAGCACAAATACTTGTCCCTGTTTTCTTTTGCACTCTGAGATTCAAAGTAACGAACCATCATGACCCCCGCTCCTACAAGCGGATCGTGACACCTATTCAAGCTCATTGTGTGATCAGAGCAATCCACTTGCTCCACATGGCATCAATGGCATGATGTGTGGAAGGGGACTTTCCCTTTGAACATCCAGCCCAGCACTGGCAGTTGGAGTGTCAGGAGGAGCTGTGCTTCAGTGCAAATCACTTCTGAAGCAGCTCAAACCCCTTCATAAGCTGCCAGTATTTCTTTTTCAGTTGGGGTGTAACAGGCCTTGGATCCTTTGTATCCCTGACTCCAGAACCCCAGGGGTCTGATGCCTGAAGGATTTTTTTCCTTTTTCTCTTAAATACCTTTTACACAGTTCCCTATATCCACAAGTATTAGCATGCATACTTGTGATGCTTTAGGTGTGATACTTTAGCCTGGTTTCTTGGTGTCCCACAGGCCGGGAGACTAAACACCCCAGAAACGGTAGAGTTAGAAGACCAAACACTCTATTGTCGTAAGCACTCAAGGTCCCCTAGCAGGACAGATTCTGTAAACTAGAAGTTAGCCCACCCCAGCCCCCTTATTGGGCCCTCTTGTTAGAGATGCTCATGTATAAGGTCTTTAATTGTATACCCGATTGGGGGGACGGGGCTTTTGCGACATGTTCTACCTGGAAAGCAGAAGCCATCGAATGGGATCCTATTAAAATACCAAGGTAAATGACCCCCAACCCTCTAACCATGTCTGAGCTTTTATTTCCTAAGACCAGGAAAAGGCATCAGGTTGTCCTCAAGTCTCCCTGGGTACTTTCTGCCAGAGGCTCCAGGAAGGATGATTCTCCCTGGCTGTGGTGCAGAGCACATTTTTCACATCTTGTCCTGTCCTGACTGACCCAAGGGCTACTGCATGAACAGTCTCCCGGTTTAATTTGTTCAAAAGCTTGCTCTTGTTCAGGACCCTGCTTGCAATCATTCTTCTTCCAGGTCATGTAATAGAGAGGGTTTACAATCAATCTGACAGTAATCTGGAATATGCATTCTTCAAAAACCCACAGTGCCTAGGAAAGCCTGTGTTTCCTTCTTGCTGGTTGGTGGGGACATAGCTGCTATTTTGGTTATCATATCTATCGGAATCTGATATTGTCCATCTTGCCATTTTACTCCTAAAAGCTGAATTTCCTGGGCAAGTCCCTTGACCTTACTTTGCTTTATGGTAAAACCAGCCTTCAGGAGGATCCAGATTATCTTCTCCTGTTTCTCAAAAACTTCTGCTGTCTTGCCCCCATACAACAATGTCATCAATGTATTGCAAGTGTTCTGGAGTCTCACCATTTCCCAGTGCAGCCTGGATCAGTCCATGGAAATAGTGGGGCTGTGCTTCCACCCCTGGGGCAGTCAGTTCCATGTGTACTGGATGCCCCTCCAGGTGAAAGCAAACTGTGGCCTACACTCTGCTGCTAAAGGAATACAGAAAAACACATTGGCAATATCAGTGGCAGCACTGCTTTGCTGCCTTGGATTCTAGCTCGTATTGAAGTTCCAGCATGGCTGGCACAGCATCACTCAGTGATGGTGTGACTTTGTTCAGGCCACAATTATCCACTGTCAGTCTCCATTCTCCCTTGGACTTATGCACTGGACATATGGGGCTATTAAAGGGTGAGTGAGTCTTGCTGACCACTCCCTGGCTCTCCAGTTCACGAATAATCTTGTGGATAGGGGTCACAGAATCCCAGTTGGTGCAGTATTGTTGACAGTGCACTATTGTGATAGCGATCAGTACCTGTTGTTCTTTGACCCTCAGCAGTCCCATAGCAGAAAGATCCTCTGAGAGACCAGGCAAGGTATTCAGCTGCCTAATTTCCTCTGTCTTCACAGAGCTATCCCAAAAGCTCAGCAATGCACTTTTGGGTCCTTGAAATACCTGTTCCTGAGGTAATCTATGCCAAGGATACACGGGGCCTCTGGGCCAGTCACAATGGGGTGTTTTTGCCATTCATTCCCAGCCAGGCTCAGTTCAGCTTCCAGTACAGTCAGGTGTTGGGATCCCCCTGTCACCCCAGAAACAGAGATGGATTCTGCCCCTACATATCTTAATGGCATCAGGGTACATTGTGCCCCAGTGTAAATTATTGTACTCTTGTGGGTCTGATGTGCCACGCCATTCAATCCACACAGTCCAGTAGATCCGATTGTCCCTTTCCTCCACCTGGCTGGAGGCACAGCCCCTCTACTTCTGGTGATGGTACTCGTTGCTCACTTGTTGTAAATATGGTAAACCACAGGTCCCTTCAAGAGGTTTGGAAGTAACATCAGCACCTTCCATTCTGTCTGAGGACCTGTCCACTGGAAACTGGAGCAGAATTTTCCTTGAAGAATTTCCCATGGTGGTTGTTCTTCCTCTCAACTCACATACCCATGGCTCCTAGGGCAGAGGTGGGTTTTCCATTCCACTTCCTCATGTCCTCTCTGTGGTTATGCAGGTAAAACCACCGATTACTTACCTTGTGGTGTATTCCCTCTCTCTCTTGAGCAGGGGCATGCTTACTCTTAATAGCAGAGACTCTGGCCTGTATTTGCAGAGTACAGGACATTTCCTCTTTAAATTGCTGGAAGTCCTTGGACAGCTGAGATGCAGGCCCACAGGGAGGAAGAGGGACTTTCTTCATATTGCCAGAGTTGGGCAACCAAATTATCCACTCTGTTCTTCTTCTGTCCGTGACATCACTGCCAATGAGTTGGCGTATGACAATGGTGTGCTCCATAGGAACTTCCACCACATGGGTTGTGTGCCCTAGACTTCATCTGGATCTATAGGGGACTGCTTGTTACTTGAATCCTTATAGAGTACCTCCAGCACAGATAATTCTCTTGGGTACTGGATACCTTGCTCCATGGTGTTCCACTTGTCTTGGTGCACTGATAGATCCTCCTTGAAAAGATACCTTTCCCTCACACTTGACAGAAGTCACCTCCAGAGGCTGAGGATTTCTTTCCTTTTCCCAATGCCGTTGTCAATGCCTGCATCCCTGGACAGGGATCACAGTTGCTTGGCTTCACTACCCTCTAATTTCCAACTGTGGGTTGTGTTATCCCAGCATCAGAGCAGCCGGGTCACCAGGGGCTCACCCTACTGGTGGCTGAAATCTTTTCATGTATCTCACAGCTCACCTGGGGATAGGGATTGGGTGATTATCTCTGACCCTGCTTCTTCCTCCTGTTCTGAGGGCCCTATTTCCTCTTCATCCCTCCCTATTCAAACTGATTTGGTCTTGCATTTCTTTTTCTGTATAGGTATGACTGCTACTGGCATGTGTTGTTCCTCTGGTTCAGCTGCAGTTTGAGTGGCCACAGTGGCAGTTGCTCTGCTTTCCTCCTCCTCCCCCTGTGGGTGCTGTCTAGTGACGAGCAGTGTCTGGTAAAGAGTAGTCAGGGCCCAGCACATTGCATTACTTTGTGCCTCTCTGGAATCGCCACAGCATTTTCCTTTCAGATATTCTGCCACTTTATCAGGGTCCTGTAGTTGTTCAGGGGTGGACTTCCAAGCCATTGGAGGACAAAAGTCCTCCAAAACTGTCCCATTTTCTCCCACATTCCATGCCACTCATGACTACCCACCCTCAGGGCAGATCTCTGAATGGCCATCCTAGAAGTCTCTTTCATAATTCTAAACATGGTGTGGATGGTACTGAGTAGACATAGCAACAAGAACATGCGCCTTCCTTAACATCCAAAGGAAATTCAAAATTCTCACAAGCTGTTGAAACAAACCTGAAGGAGGAAAAGGGTGTGAAAAGCTGGGGGAAATCATCCTTCCCTGTTCTCCCTATAGACTGGGTACAATTATTAATGAATTCCCAGAGGTAGCACCCAAGGAAAATGCAGGAGAGCAGCACTCAAGACACATCTCAAATGACCCTCATTGCCCTTGATGTTATCATGTCATAAACTGATATCCCACAGTACAGCAATAAAGCAATCCTGATCCCTCTCCCTGCTCTGAAAAAGAACACTGTTAGGGGCACATAGAGCAACATATGCAGGGTTAGGTACCATAAACATGTGAACAGACCAAGCAACATTGTGACTAGTGGTTCCGTACCTAATACAAATGCTTAGATCAAATTTGTTTCCAACCCACTCTGGTCAGATCTGTTGTTATCTCAATGCTTCGTGCCTCACATTGGGTGCCAAATTGACTGTCATGGTTTAGGAATGGTATTTCCCAATTTAGTGTTCCCACTGAATCACTCCAGACTATGCACTGCTTGCTCACTTCCCCCTGCAGCGGGATGGGGAGGAGAATTGGCAGCAAAAAAAGGTAAAGATCATGGGTTGAGATAAGAACAAATTAGTAGAAACAGCAATGAAATAAAAAAAAACCAAAGAACAATATTGATAGCAGTGTGTACAAGACAAGTGAATGATTCACGTGATTGCTCACTATGCAGAACCTGGCGCCACCCAACCATACGCCCCAGCAAAACTGGAAAAACACCACCCCCCTACATCCCCTCTGCACTTGAGGTGGTATTTAATAACCCCAGGGTCCAGGCTGTGCCCCTCCTGGCTGCTGCAAAAATTAACTCTGTCTTGGCCAGAACCAGGACAGTGTTTTACAAACACTGCTGCTCTTTCTTCAAGCATTTCTAGGAGATAAAGAATAGTGAACGGCCTTCAATGCATAGCAATTTTTAAAGTTTTACACCAACAGAAAAGCACCTTTGATAGTGTGCGCTCTGCTTTCCAAAGATGAAAATATCCATCCAAGGACACAGCTCCCAGCTCCTATTATGAAAAAAAACCAACATAAAACAAAAAAGAAAAAAAGTAAGAGTTAGTTTCCGTATTATAGATGTCCTTACAAACTCACACTCCAGGTTGCTTCTCCAGTATATTTGATTTAGATTACTTTTTTTCCCCAAATACATATGGACAGTTTTCGGACTATTCAACTGTCTTGCTTATCTTACTGACCTTGTTCTTATTGTTGAAAGCCAATGCTCGGACTTTGCAGTTGTCAGGATTGGTGTTCTCCTTAGGAATATCCTTCAGAGCCCTGTGTGTTATGTGGGCATAGACAGGAACTTGAGAGAGATTATGCCTGGCATCACTTTTGGACAACACATCCTCTGTGACTTCCCAGAGACCCATCGAACCATCCCGGGAACCTGAATAAGTAGTCCATAACAGCATTTCACATATACATAATTCCTCTTTTTTAAAATGAATTGCAATAAACAATGAGGTCTTAAAGAAAGAAAGGATACTTTAGATTAATTTAATCTAACTGCACACACTGTTGGTGCCAATATATTAATTATCATTAACAAAATCATGATTTTACTGAGCTGTTAAGTTCATAACATTGTGAACTTCTTGTCAGCTGGTTTGTCTACATGGTTTCCAAGCAGCTAGAACATCTCATCTGTTTTCAAACTGATTAGGATGCATCAAAAAACCACCATCCTGTACAACAATCACCATTAGAGATTCTCATGTAGAATAAACTCAGAGACAACTGAATAGCCTATGTGTTCAGCCTGAGCCTGGCTTACCAAGGCCAAGATTGACAGTCTGTTAAACCAATACAAAAATCTACAAGAAAACTCAGTTTGGTTTATACCAATTCTAGATAGCTTGATTTCTGACAGTATGTTTATGGATATGTACACACACATTAGTGAACTGAACAGAAACATATATTTAAAAGCACAATTTTCACCACTTTAAATCAAATCTATTTTTAATTCAACTCATTCAACCTCTTTAAAGAATGTAACACAGGAACTGAGGCCAAACAAGCAAGAACTCATTTTATTTTTCTACTGGATTTGAAGAGAATTATACAAAATATGAATGAGTAAGAGCAACAATACTGGATGAAGAAAGCTAAATGTCTTTGGTTCAAAGATCAATACAGGCTTAATCCAAGGTCCTATACCCATCCCTCCTGGTATTTAGGCAACTCACTTCCATCTAAGTCAGGTCTGATAGATTTGACATGTACCTCCATTTCTTCCCTACACAATGTGGCAATGGGTTTGTTTAATGCAGATATTTGGGTTAGAGAATTGCAAGCGTCAACTCAAGGATTAGCTTCTGTTTTTTTAATATTACTGAATTATCAATTGAAGCATTTGATTTTTATATGAGACTAAAGATTTTCTGTCACCTGCAGTTTGACACCTCCTTGTATGGAATACTAAACCCTCTCAGCACAGAAAGACAGGAAACTAATACATTAATTCAACAGCATATTGCTGCCTTTACCCAAGTGAAGTAATACTTTATGAAGTTACACTGATTATCCAACTACACTGACTAAAAAGTCAGTCACTGACCTTTTCTATTACAACCACCTGTATTAATGAGAGGGATCAATCTAATTTTTACTTATGCCTCAACATATGTTACACATGAGGTAAAAGATTCCTATAAAGACCATGCTAGCATCCCTGTCCTGGAAAGGCTTCTCCTGGCAGCCAATCAGGGCAGAGAAAGCCTCCACAATGGGGCAAATACCAGGATGCCCGGGAAATCAAGCTGGAGGAGGAACCTTAGCAGATAAAAGCAGCTATCTGCAACACAACTGAAGCCATTTTTTTGTTGTTGTTTTGGGTATCTTGAAGGGAGCAGGGGCCTGCTTGCAGGGTCCACTCGGCCCCGCTCCACCTCCCTCCCTCCTTTTCATCCCTGTGGTCCTGCTTCCCTGCTCGTATCTGCTTTGCCCTGCTCTACAGTGCCTGCAAACCAGCTTGTCGTCCCAACAACCTTGTGCTCTGCTGCCTCCCCGACAGAGTGGGCACCGCTGCAGCCAGCCACCCCCGCCGTGCTTCTTGGGCATAGCTGCTGCCGCGTTTCCTGTGTTGCCCACCGCACCAACTTGCCGTAGTGCTGCCCATAGTGCCCAGCCTGCCGCCACTGCCTGTACTCGACCATGCCCGCAACTGCCGTGCCCCAACTTTGAGAACCTGCAGCTGTTCCAGGATTGCGCCCATGACCACAGCACCCTGTTCCGCACTGACGGAAGGAACACGCAGCCTTGCTACTATTTGGAAATCGCGCCTAGCCCACTACGGGAGCTACACAAATGCACCGCGGTCCGCAGCATGCATGCTTCGCCTGTTAAGCTGATGCCGACAGACTGCCAGGGGTTTTGTGGTAATGCTGTCCCTGCCTTCTGTTTCTTTCTCCTCCTCTCTTTTTGCCTCTCTGCTCCTTTTCCTATCCCCCTTTACTAAGAACACTCACACTTTTTTATCAATAAACGGTTCTCAGATATAATATTGCCGTGTTTGCACTTTATTTTCGTCTGAAAAATCTATCAAAAGAATCCCTCCCGACTGTCCCTTTTAAAATCGGAATTGGACAATTACCATAGTATGTGTGCCTATATATATACATATATACACAACTTTACTGATAGCTTGATAAAATAGAATTTTCATTAATCAGTCTTTCATAGGATGTCAGGAAATCAGTACTGTTCAGCTGTATTCAAAGTTATTAACTGGCAACCAACACCCCTCTTGAAATTATTCTCATGTAGAATCCTTCCCTTGAACTTACTGTGTTTAGACACCCTCTCATGGCAACACCTATGAAAAGACAGCAGTATTCCCTCTAATACTAGAAAAAAAAAGTACAATCTAGACCAGGGCTTTACGAGGAAAAAAAAAAAAAAAAAAAAAAAGCAAAGTGCTGTACTAAGACCAAGAATGGTTTAAATAGGCACAATAGTTCCAAGTGGTTTCAAATGCCTCCTTCTAAAGGTGTTTTCCTAAGACCTATCAAGTGCTATACATCAGTATAAAATTCTGGGGAAAAAAATTAAAAATTAACATTACCAGAAACAGCCATAGTATCACTTATCCATGCAATTGAAAATATCCAGTCCTTATGTCCATCCTAAAAGAAAAAAAAAAAAAAGAAAAAAAAGAGACAGATTTTCTGTGCCATTATATTCTGCAGTGGTCTCAAGACAGACAAAAAAATATCAAAGTGAAGAATACTTTAATGCAAACTCAGAAAGACAGACCTATGCTAAAAACATATAAATAATATTCCACTATCAAGCTGGAGCAGTTGAAGTAACTAACAGTAATTTTAATTTTTATTGATTTTGACATGCATAATTAATAGAGAGCAATTAGGTGATAGAAAAACATCTCTGACCAAGGACAAATTAATCTCAATTCTAAGGACTTGGATTTTTTCCATTTTGAAAGCAGTGTTCTTTACTTCTATAAAGTAGCTGCATCCTTTTTTTTCCTCAAATGCACATCCATAAAACGAAACCAAAACATTGTTTAAAATATATGACCTACAGATTAATTTTTCAAGAATCTTTTACTCAGCAGGTGAGAAGCCTGTGTATAAAAAAATGACCATAAGGCTCTAGTTCTGTTTTAAAAGCTGCACAGTGGCACACGAATAACAAGTCATGCAAATCTTCAGAGTTGAGCCTTTCTGCAGCTGGTTACCTGCTACTGCAGAAACTCTGACCTGACCTCTGCTGTTGTAGTTAATGTCTATGCGAAGTCCTGAATCAAAAAGGAAAAATAAGAGTGAAATGCTTACAGGGCACCACTATAGCCATTTCAGCTGTTTTCTTTTTAAGACTGGCTGTTTTTAAAAGGCCTCATGATGTTTCAAAAATAAAACAGTACCAAAGTCTATCAAATTGCCACAAGCCACTGGGTTAGAACCAATCCTCAAAGCCAAGTTCCACCTGTGAAATAATACATATATAAGCTGCACTGGAGAAGGGAAAGACTTGAATCATCTTTACAACTTCTCAAATGAACTTTTTCACTAATGCTAAGTTTCAGAGATCATCATCACCCCAGTTAGACTTTAACAGTTAAGATTTTGTTACATTTTCAATGCTTAAAAGTAACCTGAAGTAGACCTGAATGAGGGTAAGAAAGAAGAAATCTGACTTAGAACCCTGAGAATCCTCTCATATATTTATGTACTCATTCATATTTAAGATATCTTGTCAAAAAAGACAACTTGATCAGGAATATTTTCAAGCTTTCAGAAATTCACTCTCTACTACAAAACTCCCAAATTTTAAAGTTGCTCTGACCTTATGCACTTCAAAGTAGTAATTCTTGGGACAGAATAAACTTTCCCCAGATACTCCCACTTACATCTCCCACACACAGAGGATCAAGTGTAGGCAGACGATAAATTGCAAGACTGTTGGGGTTGTCTCCACCTGTGGCCAGAAAGGTCCTTGAGGGGTTGAGCTCAATGGCATGAATACCACATCCCTGCTGGTTCACCATGCCAGGTTCACGATCTTTCAGAATAGGAATCTTGGTAATTTGACCAGTCTGGACATCTATTACAAATAACTGGGGGAAAAAAGCAGATACAAGTCATTATCACACAGATAAGAAAAACAAGATGGTCAAATATCCTCCCTATTTTGAACTAACATTCTTTTAAATGTAGAATCCATAAATGCTGCAAATATGGTTGAAAAATGCATACATTCCTTCCTAAAACAACTAAATTAAATAACTGTGGGTTTTACTTTAATCATCCATCCTCATTTTGGCTAGGATAACGTTAACTTCCTTCTTAGTAGCTGGTACAGTCCTGTGTTTTGGATTTAGTACAAGAATAATATTGATAACACGCTGATGTTTTAGTTGTTGCTTGATAGTGCTTACTTTAAATCAAGAACTTCTCAGTTTTCCATTCTGTATCAGTGAGCAGGTGCACAAGAGGCTGTGGGGGAACATAGTGGGGACAGCTAACCCAGACTGGTCAAAGGGATATTCCATACCATAGAACATCATGCTCAGTATATAAAGCAGGGGGTTGGGATTGGCTAAGAGCTGCCAATCACTGTTGGGGAATGGGCTGGGCATGGGTCAGTGGGTGGTAAGCAAGTGTATTGTACATCACTTCTGTTTCTTGGATTTTATTTCTCTTTTTCCTATTATAATAACAATAATATTTTACTTTATTTCAATTAATAAACTGTTCTTATCTTAACCCACAGGTTTTACATTTTTTCCAATTTTCCTCCCCATCCATCCAGGGAAGGGGGGGAGGGGGAAATGAGTGAACAGCTGTGTGGTACTTAGCTGTCAGTTGGGGTTAAACCACAACGGCCTATTTTGGCACCTAAAATGGGGCTAAAAGGGTTGAGACAATGACAGATCTGACCAGAACATGTTAACACAAAGTTCTTATAAGCATTCATTATATTAGTTTAATAGTTATGGGTCACAATGTTGATTTATTTGCTCTCACAGTTGTTGCACTTGTTCTCTGAGTTGCGTTGTGTGACACTTTACTTGCAGTATGTGTTCCCTGTGGTGATGTTTATCATCCTTGAGGCCTGGACAAAGGTTATCATTTTGTTGCACTTTGTAATACTGGCCTATATGATAGAACCACTAGTCATGAAACTAACCTGGTATGTATCTTCAGCATTGCTATCCTATGTGTACTTTGGGAGCCATCTATTGGGAAGTATTAACAGTTACATCTTCTGCCTTTTCTCTTTGAATACATCTTCCAACATCCATCCATCCTTCCTTCCTGCCTTCCTGCCTTCCTTCTCCTCCAGGATGATTACAGTAGTATTTGAGAATTTGTAAGATTTTGAATATCCTTTCAATACCCTTGCAACCAACCTGGCCCTTTTCCTAGGAGCCAGCATGTTGCTGCATATGATTCAGGTCTTCTTTCAGATTAAACAACTATTTAAGAACATCACCCAGAGATTTGCCCTGAGGCTGAATAGTTCTGAGTGATGGGGAGTGTGGGATAGTATGGGCAAGTGCCTAGGACAGTGGGCACCTCCAGTGTTTTTGAACCTCACCCCTGAACAAGTGCACGATAGGGAAGATGTGTGCTAATGTCTTTATAAACAATTCTATGGTGAAGGTATGGGTGTTAACGTCTTTGAAATGGGTCTTAATGTCTCTACTGACTTTGGGCAGCAGGTTCCTTACAGAGCCCAGACAGCCTGGCTCCTGAAACAGACAAGGGTCTGCACAAACCTGAGCTTCTGAACTTTGGGGTAAAATGACAGGTTCAAGGGGGGAATATGTGGTAGGCAGTTTGGGAAGACTGTACCTTCCTAGTACCTGAGCCAATGGGGAAAGGAAGAGGGCAACTTGGTGCCGGGAGTTTGGGATAAAAGGAGGCTGCGCTCTCCAAAACCCCGAGAGAGAAAACCTTGTGGGCGTGTGCCCCAGTGGCCTCTCTCCCTTTATTTGAATAAAGTTGCAGGACTCCTCTCTCCTTTATGGACACTGGCTTTTCATAGCGTGATTTCCCGTACAGTCTTGTCAAAAGCGTTGGTCCTGCGGAAGGTCTGGTCCTCCTGTGGAAGTTTGGGTCCGCCTCTGGATCTGTCCAGTGGTGGTGGTGGTGTCCCAAACCCCCAAACCTCGAGATTATATGTGGTCAGTTTCAGGTGGTACCTCTCCCAGGGCAGGGAGTTTCACAATGGAATGATGTAGTCCTATGAGTCATAGGATATTTTTCGAGTCCCTGATGGGTAGTTCCAGCTGCCTATTCTGCTGTTTCCCAGGCAACCCCCTCCCCTCACAGGGTCCTCCTTTCAGATGGGAAAAAAATTCCCTGAAGAACCCAAACCCACAACACCAGCTCTGGGAATACAAAGACAATCTCACTTCCTCTCATCTCGGCTGTGGAAAAACTGTCCTGGGAGTTCCAGCAACTCAGAGGATATGCCCTACTCTACACCTGTAGGGACCAGCATCTCAGCTATTAACATTAAGCATCCTCTTGTCTCAAGAGAGAGAATATAGAAGGTACACACCATGGAGTACCCTGTGGTTTTGCCTGCAGGACCACAGAGAGGGCATGAGGAAGTAGAATGGAAAACCTACCTAAATCCTAGAGGCACAGGTAGAGGAATTGCAGGGAAAACAATCACAAAAGAGGGTTCTTGCAGGAAAGCTGCTGCTCCAAGCTACAGTGGGCAGTTTCTCAGGCAGAATGGAAGGACTGATCTTACTCCTGATCCTACAGAAGAAAACTCTAATCCATTTCTACAAGAAGTAGAGAATCCTATGACCAGAACTAGAGGGGCCCTGCCTCCAGCCAGGTGGAAGAGAAGGACAACTGGGTTTACTGGACTTGTAGATCCAATGGCCTGGCACATCAGACCCACAGGGGTACAAGGCTCTAGTAGATACCAAGTGTATCCTAATGAAAACAAGCTATACAGGGGCAGAACCCATTTGCATTTCTGAAGTGACAGAGGGATCATAGCAGCTGACTGTATTGAAGGCTGAAATCAGTCTGACTGGGAATGAATGGCAAAAGCACCCCACTGTGACTGGCCCAGAGCTCTTGTGCATCCTTGGCATAGGTTACCTCAGGAGGGGGTATTTCAAGGATCCAAAAGGGTACTAGTGGGCTTTTGGTATAGCTGCCCTGGAGACAGAGGAAAGTTACCAGCTGTCTACCCTGCCCGGTCTTTCAGAGAACTCTTTAGTTGTGGGGTTGGTTACTGAAGGCTGAAGAACAGCAGATGCAGATCACTACCACAACAGTGAACTAGCAGCAATATAGCAATGACTCCGATTCCAACCCATAAGCTGATTCATGGAGAGCCAAGGAGTGATCAGCAGGACCCACTCACCCTTTAATAGCCCCATATGGCCAGTGTGAAAGTTGAATGGAGAATGGAGACTGACAGTGGATTATTATGGCCTGAATGAAGTCACACCATCACTGAGTGCTGCCATGCTGGACATGATGGAACTTCAATATGAGCTGGAGTCAAAGGCAGCCAAGTGGTGACACAACTGGTATCACCAGTGTGTTTTTCTCAATCCCTCTGGCAGTAAAATGCAGGCCACAGTTTGCTTTCACTTGGAGAGGCATCCAGTACACCTGGAACCAACTGCCCAGGGGTGGAAACAGCCCTACCATCTGCCATGGACTGATCCAGACTGCACTGGAAAAGGATGAAGCTCCAGAACTCCTGTAATACATTGATGAAGTCATTGTGTGGGGAAATACAGTAGAAGTTTTTGAGACAGGTAAGAAAATAGTCCAAACCCTTCTGAAAGCCTGTTCTGCCATAAAGCAAAGCAAGGTCAAGGGACCTGCCCGAGAGATCCAGGTTTTAGGAATAAAATGGCAAGATGGGCATTGCCAGATACCAGTGGATGTGTTCAACAGAATAACAGTAATGTCTCCACCAACTCACAAGAAAGAAACACAACCTTTCTTAGGCACTGTGGGATTTTGGAGAATGGATATTCCAAATTAAAATAAGATTTCCCTATCAAGTGACCAGGAAGAAGAATTATTTCCAATGGGGCCCTGAGCAACAAAAAGCCTTTGAGCAAATCAAACAGAAGACAGTTCATGCTATAGCCCCTCAGGCCAGTCAGGACAGGGCAAGATGTAAAAAATGTGCTCTACACTGCAGCTGAGGAGAATGATGCTTCCTGGAGCCTCTGGCAGAAAGCACCAGGAGAGATTCAAGGTTGACCCCTGGGGCTTTGGAGTTGGGGATGCAGAGGATGTGAAGCCCACTGTGTTAGGTTTTGCTTGGCCTGGTTTTTGGTAGCAGGGGGGCCACAGAGGTGACTTCTGTGAGAAGATGATAGAAGCTTCCACCATGTCTAGCAGAGCCAATCCCTGATGGCTCTGAAGATGGACATGCTGCTGGCCAAAACTGGGCCAATTAAAGAGGTTGGTAACGCCTCTGTGATAACATATTTAAGAAGAAAATCAAAACAAAGTACACACACGCAGTTTTTTCTTCTAGTCAGAGAAGAGGAAGAGGTGAGACCATGTGAGGGAAAACAACATGGAGACACCAAGGTCAATGGAGAAGGAGGGGGAGGAGGTGTTCCAAGTGCCAGAGCCAAGATTCCTCTGCAGGCTGTGGTGAAGACCATGGTGAAGCAGCTGTCCCCCTGCAGCCCATGGGGATCCACGGGGGATGCCAAGATTCCTCTGCAGGCCGTGGAGGAGGTGATCACACTGGAGCAGGTGGATGTCTGGAGGAGGCTGTGGTCCAGTGGAAGAGCCGGTGGAGAGAGGGGGCCCCTGCTTCCAGGCTGAAGCACCCTGTCCTTGGAGGACTGCACCCCGTGGAAAGAGAGACCCATGCCGCAGCAGTTTTGGGAGGACTGCTGCTCATGAGATTTGGAGCCACACTGGAGAAGTTCACAGAGAACTGTCTCCCGTGGGAGGGACCCCATGGCCTCACAGGGGAAGGACTCCTCTCCCTGACCAGCAGAAGAAAACCTCGGGTAACGAACTGACCAAAACCCCCATGCTCTGTCTCCATGCACTGTTGGTGGGAAGGAGGGAGGGGTTGGGGGAAGAAAAGATGTTTTAAGGGCTTATTTCTCATTATCTTCTTTTGACTCTGTTAGTAAGAAATTCACTTTGCAACTTTAGGCTGAGCCTGTTTTTCCCTTGAAATGTTTTCTCCTGGTCCTTATCTCAACTCATGAACCCTTTGTTAATTTTTTTTTTCTCTCCTTTGCCCAGCTGTGGCAGGGGAAGGTGAGCAAGCGGCTTTTGTGGGTGCCTGGTGTTTGGCCAGTGTCAAACCACAACAGGCCCCCATACAATTACTCTGCAGCTGTCCCCTTTTCAAACTGCTAACAATCAAGTTAATCAAGAAACTGCCCCGCTTCATTGACTAAGGAACTTCATTAATCAATTTGCCAAAAGTAAAGACTGTGGCAAGGAATCAAGTATCTATCAACCAGAGTCTGAACTGCAAAATCCATCCTTAATTTATATACAATATTGTGGTCAGAACAGTTTGCCAGGCTCTTTCATCAAGTATACTTCCATTTTATGACCTGCCTTTTGGAGACAACAGTTTGGGGAGAGGGGAGAAACAGGAACCAAACAAAGTTACCAATTAATTAAATATAAGTGCCTTTCCCATGCATCTTTAACTGAAAGCATTGACTTTATACAGCAAAATTAAACCTCAGGCCTATTAAATGTCATTTCAAGACAGCACATTATACCTGTGTCCTCTCTTGCTGCCCCTGCACACAGAACAGCAGATGAACAGGCAGCCCTATCTTTTAGTTGATCATACAAATCAACCTAAGGATGCCAACTTGAGCTACAGCACTTTTTTATTACGCAAGCAGGATGGACATAGATTTACAAAACATAAAGAACCTGCATGGAAGAGACTGCTTATTCCTCACACAAGAAGTACTTGGCATGCTCTGTGCCCCAGGTCTTCACATACTGCTGTCACAAGCCACCGGAGCCAGTGGCGATGAGTTGAGACCTTCTGGAAGCATCTCCAGCTGGAGTAGTTCGATGGCCACACATTCATACACATACAGTTGTTAACACACACACCAGATAGCTGAACAGACACACCAACAGCAAGGAGTTGAGAGGAGTCTTTGGAGTTCCACGGTGAGGTTTAATCCAATAGCCCATATAAAGATCCAGAGGCAAAGACAAGGACAAAGGTAAAGACCCCTGAACAACTGAGGGACCAGCTTGTATATGGGGGCAGAGAGAGCATCAGGGCCAATGGTCTGAGGGCGCAGGGGCAGTACACAGATGGGGTTAGGGCAGGGGGCTAATAGGGAGACTCTGTGGGGGTGACTAGGGAGCAGGGGCCAATCGGTGAACAGTGAAGGGAGGATTTTCTAGGGTAGATAACATATAAGGTATGAAAGAGGCAGGGAGGTCAACAGGCCAATGGGGGAAGTAGAACTGGGGTACATTAGTGTAGTGGAACAGAGCATCTTGGGGGTGAGCCTTTTCAGTCACCCTAACCTGGGGAGGAACTTTAGCCCACCGGCCTCCACATACTGCTCTCAGAAATCACAGGCACGTTCTTGTCATTCATGTTAACATTTGAAGTAAATCCAAGATAAACACATTACCCAGCTAAAAAATGAGTTACTAAGAGAAAATCAACCGTGATGAAGTTTTACAATTGGCTTAATGTTGCCTTCTTGCTATGAAGGCAAGGCGACCTGGTTTAAGAACGACAGCACGGCAGCCCGGCCTCACTCGAGCCACTCGGTCCACGACTCACAGACACTAATGTGGTGGATGGTCAAATGGCGCTTATTATCTTATCTCATGAGGTTAAATAGTCTAGGGGGCTTCACTACGTCAGAAAGGGGACGGTGGGATAGTTAGGGTTAGTAAGGAGTGGAAAACTACTGGGTTAGGAGGGGTTGCATACTTTGGGTGATCTGTTATCATGCAGGAATGAAGGGAGGAAGATTCCATGCTGCTCTCTGCTTTCCGTCACATCGCGAGATCTTCCGTCCGCCTGTCCCTATCTACCACAGCTTAAGCCAATCTTTGAGAATCCACTTGCCTCATTCATCTACCCAAACAGTTTCACAACCCCTATGACAGCAACTAGTCCTCGCGTAGCTGCAAGATCAGCTGCATCATATCTCTGCCTAAGTAAAACTAACCCTACAAGAAAGCCCATCTGCACACAAAGCAGCAAGCTGATCCAGCTGATTCCCCAGCCATGCACACATCAGTGCCAGCAAGAACGAGCAGGTGGGAACATCCTGTTCTGCAAAAGTACAACTTCAGACAAAAATTTCACCCTCAGCCAAGATGGAAAATTATATTATTGTTTTCCTTCAAATCTGCTTTTTGCTAACAACACAAGCAAGACAATGCTTACAGTGTCATTATACCAATACCCCCGCTGCTCACACTGAGTAGCACTATTTGATTTTTCCCAGCCTGGACTTTAATTTAGATTATAAACAACTCTTTTTTCTATGCCAATAGAATGTTTGAATTCTGTTCTACAGCAATAAATATTTACTGATAACATGCCAAGCCCAAAAGAAACATGGACTCTTTAAGATATCTAAGTAGTATGCCGGCTTCCTGGTGGAGTCTAGAACATGCACTAATCTTAGCACAAAACCTACTCACAGGTTGTGCTGTACAGGCAACGCAAGTGGGTAATGGCCTCACATATCCTACTTGAAAGAGTGCAAAGAGAAACAAACCATGATATAAAGAAACAACTGAGAAGTGAGCAGTGGTAAAAGAAGCCAGTGAGTTTGATACCAAAAAAGTTAATTCAATTTCTACTGTAACTATGAGCTTTTCGTAGACGCTGTGACTGTGAACTTTTAGCAGAGAAAACAGTGTCTGTGGACCTTTAGCAGAGAAACAAAGCATGCAGAAATTGTTCTCTAAGCAAGGATGTTGGAAGATAAAGAGGAGACATCTGGCTTAGGAATGCAGCTACAGCCAAAACAAGGACTGAGTTTGGGAACTTGGGGAACATGGGGAGGGTTTTTATGGTAATGGACAAATTTAATATGCATGTAGTGTCTGTATATTAGCAACACGTTTGTAGAAATCGGGGGGCATGTTAGTGAAAGGAATGAGGAGGCGTCTTTAAAAACAAACTGTGGGCCTGATGGTAAATAAGGCCAGATACAGAGAAGTGAAAGAAGCAATGGGGGAAATCACAAATTCCATAGGAATTCCACTAATTGACATCAACTCTTACTCAAGACTGTGCTAAATCTCTGCATTTAGAAAAAAGGAACAGAAACATAGGGAAAAAGAAATAAAAGGAGGGGGTTATACATTAGAAGGGGGTCTTAGATATTAGATGTTTTGGGAAGTCTGTACCTCTCAAATACCTCAGCCAATGGGGAAAGAGAGGGACATGCGGCTGGGAAATTAGGATAAAAGGGAGGCTGCATCCCCTAAAAATTCGAGACACCCCAGGGGAAATGCCCCATGGCCTCTCTCTTTATTCGAATAAAGTTACAGGACTCCTCTGTCTCCTTTTTGGACATAAACTTCTAGTGTTTGTGGATTAATTTTCCTGACATTAGGAAGGAGTGATCCCCCATGCCCTTCCAGGTGCCTGAATAAATTATGCCCTCTTTAACACAAAAAGCTGGTGTTAAGCAGTCTCATTCCGGTTTTCAGAGATTTGGTAACAATCTGTTAAGACTGTTAAGCAACTCAAGGCAAGATCCCTGGGGTAAGTAAAAGGCATAATTTAAATCTTGGGGTTATTGACTAAGTTTCTGGTAACTTTGGAATTCTGGTAACTGTGATAATGGCATTTGAACCCCTGGCAGGGTTTTAGTCTCTGTCCTGTCTGTTGGTAAGCTTACCGGGGGCTCAAGGCCCCCCCCCCCAGGTCCAGGGGACCTGATAAGGGGTTTGATTCCCCTCTGAAAGCCTTGTACCCGGCTGAGCTGCTATAGCACCTTTGTCGTGTCTGGAAACCTAAAGTGTTGTACCTGGCTGGGCGGCTGTAGCGCCTTGGCCGTGCCTAGATAAATGGTTTCATTCCCCCCCCCCCCCCCCCCGGGAACTTAAAGCATTGTGCCCAGCCAAGGATTTCGCCGTAGCCGCGCCCGCAATGAAGAGAAAATGAAGAAAGGAGGGAGAGAAAAACTGTTGTCCGGGCGTACTGTTCTGTGCCATGCTGCTGTACTACCACCCCCGCAAGTGCTGCGTACCGAGCTCCCGGCGCGGGTGAGAGCGGGCGGGCGGGCGGGCAGGCAGGGCCTCCCCTCCCCCCCCCCCCCACGATTTAGCCGTGGTTCAGCTCAGACGGTGGGGGGGAGGGAGGGGGGGGGCGGAAGGAAGAAAGGAAAAAAATCAGGTTTACAACACAGAAGCCCGAGCCCAGCTCCGGCAGCTGCCACCGCCAACCCTGGCGGTTTCCCTGCCTACAGCAGCAGTCCTGATCACACACGTAGGCACCCCCACCCGCCTCAGCCCCCAAACCCCCCGCGGGAACTTCTGTCTGAAGTACCTGTTGAATTTGCTTTCTGACGGTTGTTGCTCGTATTATCGAATATGGGGATGATTTCTTCTAAAATGGGAAATAATATTCTGAATTCTCTGTTGAAATGTATATTGAACCACTGAGAAAAGATGGGAGGAAACTCGCTACTTAAGTCTCAACTAATAGTAAAGTTTACTCAGATGCTGTGAATTCTTTCTGGACTCTGGGAGTGTGTGCGTGGGAGTGAGTAGTGTGTGTTGATTTGAGTTTGCTGGTGTATTGCATCTGACTGGGGTAAAGCTCACAGCCCTTACAGTGCTGTGCTTTGCATTGGTAGCTGGTGTTGATAACAGACCAATGTTTTGGCTACTGCCAAGCAGTGCTGTCCCTCTGACATTCCTTCCCCTCACCAAGGGGGATGGGGGTGGGCAAGATCCTGGGAGGGGACACCAGCAGGCCAGCTGACCCCAGTCAGCCAAAGGGATATTCCATACCATATGACATCAGCTCAGATATATAAGGGAAGGAAGAGAGGAGGAAGGGGGGGCATTCGTGAGTCTTCAGCGCTTGCCTTCCAGAGGAACCAGTACGCATGCTGAAGCCCTGCTTCCCAGAAAGTGTCCGGACATTGCTGCTAATGGGAAGTAGAGACTGATTGGTTTTTTTCTCTTTAGCTCTTGTGCGCGCAGATCTCCGCTTGTTTCTTCTTTCTGCTGTAATAAACTGGCTTATTTCACCCTGCTGGTCTTTCTCCATATTATTCTCTCCCCCGTCCCAGTGGGAAAGGGAGTGATAGAGTAACTGAGTGGGCACCTGGTACCTAGCCAGGGTCAACCCACAATAGCCGGCATGTGAACATGAGAATGTTCGTGATAAATGTTTCTGGGAGAGTGTTGAAACATCTGAGTGCCTGTTGGGGTTTTGAAGTGATTGACATATGCTCTATTTTCTGTGCATGTGTAGTATGTGCTTTGGTTTTTTGAGCATGGAAAGGTAAAAAAGAATGGAAGAGGTTTGAAAGTGACCATTTTACAGCTGATGTCTCACGTTAGCCTTGTGTCCTTTGTGTGTGCTTTCTGTGCACTGTCTCTTGTCTCTTGTTTCAGTGTGTATACCCTGTACGTCAGTGTGTGCACTGTATATCTGTGTCTGAGAAGAAAAATAAGAGAGATGGTACTCGAGACTGCAGTACAAAAAGCTTAATATGTAACCTAAAAGAGATTTTCATTACAACATTGTGCTCAAGTGTTAAATACGTTTAGCTGCTCCAAGTGTAAACAGGCAGTCTCCTTCAAGGATATCAGAAGTTGCCAGATTGCTTAAACAGAACCTGAAAACTGACTTTTTAATAGGCACTGGAGCTACTTATTTGGTATTAAATACAAACCAGGGAGAATTAGGTCAGAAAACTGTAAATGTTGCTGGTACGACAGGGAGGGCAGAAGTTAGGCTTCTTTAACCCCATTAATTTTAAATTTGGCAAATGATGGATAACACACCAATTTCTATATATGTTAGTGTCCGTGTCCTCTTTTAGGAAGAGATCTATTAAGTAAATTGTAGGCTCAAATTATATTTAAATACAGAGAAGTATAATTATTGGTACTTGAGATTAAAGGTCATCCAGGCAAGAATTTTTATGTTGCAGGGAATACCAGAACCAGACAATTCTGGAGGAATACCAGAAGCCATAGAAAATGCAGTAACACCCTTGGTTTGGGCCAGTGGAACTCCAGGACATTCCTGATGAGCTCAGCCTATAAGCGTTACCCTAAAACCTGGATCAAAACCAGTAAGGCAGAAACAATATCCTTTAAAATTAGAAGCTAGAAGAGGAATCGAGAGCCTAATAGAAAATTTCAGAGAATTTGGATTATTGATAGAATGTGAATCAGAATATAACACTCCTATTTTGCCAGTTAAAAAACCTGGAACAAGAAGGTACAGGTTACTACAAGACCTATGAGCAATCAATCAAATAGTTCAGGACATCCACCCTGTTGTAGCCAATCCTTATACCCTGTTAACAGTCCATACAGAATATCACCAATGGTTTACAGTAAAAGATTTGAAGGATGCCTTCTTTTGCATACCTCCCGATAAAAAAAGAGCATTTTTGTCTTTGAATGGAAAAATCCCCAAACTGGTCAGAAGACTAAGTTTACCTGAACTGTGTTAACACATGAATTTAAAAATAGCCCAATGATTTTCAGGAACCAATTGACAAAGGAATTAGAAACCTGGAAGAAAGAGAACCCTGAGGGGTTGGTCTTACAATATGTTGATGACATCTTACTAGCAACTGAAACAAATGAAAAATACATGGAATTCACTATCAGTCTTCTAAATTTCCCAGGCCAAGGAGGCTAAAAAATATCTCGGGAAAAAGCTCAAATCATGAAGCAGCAATTTAGCTACCTAGGGCTTGAAATAATTCCAGGACAGCAGAAATTGGGAGCAGACAGAAAAGAGGCCATCTGCCAGGTACCCAAACCTGTAACTGCCCAAGATTTAAGAGCATTCTTGCACATGACTGGGTGGTCATGTGCAAGAGAAAGGAGGGGAGGGGCTGGGGCCTTACCAGCAAGAGAAGCAGGAGCTGCTCCTCTCTACACAGCAGCAGGTCTAAAGAGGAAGAGCTTCAGAGGGTCCCTGCTTATATATGGTTTTTTCCCCGAAGGCGGATCAACTTTTTAATTGGTTTACCTACATATCAATCCTTAAAACTACCTGATTATTGGCTCTCTCTCCCAGGAAGGAAGTTATATTCCTTCCTGCAGCATAGATCACTTCCTAGATTTTGACCCCTCCGGCCTAACCCAGGACATTCTACCTCTTGCCTTCAGGAAAAATCATATATAAGACTTATTATCAAAATTACATTAATCATACAATTTTTACTTAGAATGAGAAAAGCTATCAAACTAAACAGAAAGCTTCTTACACAAACCTCCACCTTTAGACCTTATATGACTACTACAATACACAGTTCCTACTATCATTTACTTTATCTTATAATCTAATACATGCTTTGCCTATTATCTCTCCTAATCAATCCTTATCTCAAACTCTCATTAATTTGCCTATTATTTGGTTCGTAACCGGGCAGAAACACTACTGAATGTAGTGGTTTCAGTTCGCCTATTTAGGTTTGTGGCTAAATGCCAGCGCACTTACTCAAATTTACTTGATTGTTTGTTGTGAGATGAGGATTAGGAGTAGGCAAAGCAGGCTCAAACTTTATAAAGTACAAAGAAACTTTATTAATATACCTAAGACAAAGGGAAAGAGAAAAAAAAACCTAAGAAAAACGAGAACAAACTCCTCAGACTACCCCTCCTTCCTTCACCTCTCTATTTCATTCTCCCTGACAACATACAAAAGACAACACTTCGACTTCCAGTCAGTTTACTACTTCAGAAATAGCTCTTGTTCCAGTTCATTTAGAGAGAGACGTTTCTTTTGATTACACTATGGATTTTCTGTAAGAAAAATACAGTTTTTATGGGTCTTCTGCCTCACTATTACCTGCCGCTCAGAGCAAAGTCCAGCTTAATGGTGGATCTTACACCAGTAGCTTTCCCACAGCCACTACAGTGGGTTATGAACAGGCCACAAGGTACCTGTTTTAAAGATGCACGGTTCAATTGCAGCAACAAAGAAAATCCTTTCTTCTATACTTAGCAACACAAGTTCTCTTGACAACTCAGGTTCTCTAGCATTCCCCCCGAGACTAGAGCTCTGAGTCACAGCCTCTCCTCTCTCTTGGTTCCAGTTTCTCATCAAGCTGTACTTTTTCAACACTTACTTGTCTTTACCCAAGTATAAGCAATAAGAACCTCACATCCCCCTTTTTGGACTATATCTTCATATATTACAGAGAATTTATTAGCTCAGTCTCCAACCATGGTTCTCTAAAACAGTTTTTAGCTTCACTTTCGAAGCACTTTTCATGCACTTTCTTCTAAGTATCAGTTCTGCTTTCCTCACTGACTATAAAGTCTCTATGTTGCATTTATGTAGATGTCTTCACTCGTTCCTCTCTCTGCAAAGAAAGATAGGTGTCTGTAAGTTTAGTCTAAACATAGACAGAGTTAATCTCTGTCTCTTTCTCTCTGGCAGTGTGATGATCATGTGCTCTCTGCCGAGTTGTTTAAACAGGTCCGAGCTAGATGCCAAAAGCTCTCAGAGTCTCTGTACCTAGCTCTGCAGAGCTAGCTCGGCCTGCTGGAGCCATCTAGACCCGAAGTGACAAGGCAAAGCCTAGCCCGAGCTAAATAGAGCCAGTCCAGTCCTTGCCTAGCCCAGAGCAAGGGCCTGGCCCTGTCTCGTGTAGCTGACACGCCAGCTGAGCTGTATCTGCTGAAAATTCCAGCCAGTTTCCTCCCCTATTCCCAGTTGCAGCAGCACAGCCGCTCCAAATCTCCCTTCCCCTCCCTCCCTCCTTTAAAAAGAAAAAAAAAACTAAAACCTTACCAACAAAAAAAACAAAAAATACTCCTCTCTACACAACAACACATCTAAAAAAAAAAAAACTTCAAAATGTCTCTACTTATATATAATTTTTTCCCCAAAAACAAATCAACTTTTTAATTAGTTCATCTACATATCAATCCTTAAAACTACCTAATTATTAACTCTCTCTCCCAAAAAAAAAATTATATTCCTTCCTACAACATAAATCACTTCCTAAATTTTAACCCCTCCAACCTAACCCGAAACACAGGGTTACACTATGTGTGTTATAGAAAAGCAGGCCTGGAAGGCCCAGAGGTGAGCCTCTTCCCTAGGTCCGGAGGTGACCAGGAAGCATATCCAGGTCACCAGGGATAGACATGGGAAAAGAGGATCATGGGTTTGTGGCCTTCTGGACCTATTGTGTATGAGTATTGTGGTTTGTGACCTTATAGGGTATTGTTTATCCTTTCTGTTTATATGATGGCACATCCTGTGTGTGGGATGGTATAAAGGGAATTTTCACTGCGTAGTAGTAGGCAGTAGCCATAGGGCAGTAGCCATAGTAGAAGTCATAGGAGTAGTCTTAGCAAGTAGTCATAGAGTGATCTGTAGTAGTCTTAGTCTCTATCTGTATAATAAAAGACTGTGCAACATCACCATCTCGTCAGAGAAGTCCTTACCCCTGCATTGAATACTGCAGTGTGTCTCGAATTATGGACTTTTAGTTAAATCACTGTATGAGCTTTTAAAGGAGGCCCCAGAAGGACCTTTGATTTGGACTCCTGAGAGTGAACATGTGTTCCGTTACTTAAAGACGGCCCTGATGTCTGCACCCGCCTTAGGACTTCCAGACTTAACAAAGCCCTTGGAGTTTTTTGGGCATGAACAACAGCACCTTGCCCTTGGAGTTCTGGCTCAGAAGGCAGGAGACCTCAAGAGGCCTGTGGGGTAATTTTCAAAACAAGGTCAGCCAGGGATGGCCTGGATGCCTGCAAGCTGTACCAGCAACTGTTCTCATCCAAGAGGCCAGGAAATTTACTTTGAGATGAAAGATAATAATGTATACTCCACACACTGTAACCACCGTATTAGGCCAAAAAGGGGAGCATTGGATTTCCCGGAGCTGTATGCTGAAATATCAGACTGTTCTAATGAGGCAGGAAGATGTGCAGTTGAAAGAAACCACAGCAGTAAATCCAGCCCAGTTCCTGAACACCCTGATGCAAGGGGAAGAACAGCTAACCCATGATTGCTTACAGACAATTGAACAAGTTTATGCAAGCTGACCAGATCTGCAAGATGCACCCACTGAAGATCCAGAGATAGAGTTCTTTACAGATGGAAGTAGCTTGGTACAAGACGAAAAACGAAGGGACGGCTATGCAGTAGTCACATTACCAAAGTAATAGAAGCTGCACCGCTGCCCATGAACACCTCAGCACAAACTCATAGCGTTATGAAAAGCCTTGGAATTAGCAGTAGGAAAAAGAGCAAACATATGGACTGACTCAAAATACACTTTTAGCATTATGGAGTGACATGGAAAGACAGAAGTCTATTAACAGCACAGGGATCTCTGATTAAATATAAATAAGAAATACCATCCCTCCTCTTTGCTATCCAATTGCCTAAAGAAGTGGCTGTACTACACTGCAAAGCACACCAATGTGGGGATTCCCAAATTCATGTAGGCAACAGACTTGCAGATAAAGCTGCACAAGAGGTTTCACAAGGTATCCTGGCATTAATACATGAGAAAGCTATTTCACTTCCAGAAGTTAGCCCTGGATTTAGTCAGGCAGATTTAAAATTAGCTACTTATCTAAAAGCCCAGAATAGAGAGGGTGAATGGCTAGTGACTCCCATTAACAAGGTTGTGGAGAATAACTATCTCTGGCTGCACGGACATAAAGTATAAGTGAGCAATCCAGGCCCCTTAGATGAGATCTAGGCCTCTGCTCAAGGTTACTTGTAAGACAGCTATGGGAAAGGGAGACACGACAGCTGAAAACAAGCTGCAGGTGTCTAAAGATTAACTTGGCAGAAGAAACTGTTATTGTAGCCTTCTGATACTTAGTGCTCTAATTAGAGAAAAATCCTGTGTGAAACTTCTGTATGAGAACAAACACTGTGTGTATGGTAGAAGAAAAACTTATCACGTAGTTTTATTTTTGGCACGCTGTAAAGTATAAGTATGCTCACTGTCTAACAATAAACGGCTTCACTTTCGATCATATTGATCTGGCGTGATGTCCCATCATTTTCCCCGCAAATGGTGACCCCGACATGATCGACAGGATAGAGGGCCTCATGACGTGATCGCCAAGACAAAGGGTCTCGCGGCGCGACTCCACCTGAAGTGATTCCACCTGGACTGATACCAACTGACGAGATAGGAGGTCCCCAGAGGCATCGGATGCTGATATTCGGTGAAATAGATCACTGAGGGAGCGAGTAAGCCAGCCAATTCCCTGCTGCCCCGGCAAGAAGCCTCGCACAGAGGGTGCGGGATGCCTCACCAGGAGGGTGGGATGCCTCACCGGCAGGTGAGAAGCCTCACACAGTGAGTGTGGGAAGCCTCGTAGTACATATAGAAGTGTGGGATGACTGGGAATCCTCACCAACAGGTGGGAAGCCTCACACAGGGATTGTGTGGGATGACTGGGAATCCTCACCCTGAAGGGTGAGAAGCCTCACCGAAAGTGGTCGGTGGGATGCCTCGCTGCGAGGGCGGGATGGGTATGCCCCTTACGCACGGCATTTGGGAAGCCTCACACTGAGAGTGTGGGAAGCCTCGTACCTACAGACGTACAGGAAGAAAGGTTATCCTCACCGACAGGTGGGAAGCCTCACACGCAGGCCATATGGGATGAGGGATGCCTCACCCTGAAGGGTAAGAAGCCTCACCGAAAGGTGGGATGCCTCGTCTGGTTGCCTCACCGTGAAGACGAGAAGCCCCTTACGTAATGCGTCTGGGGAGGGAAACGGCTGGGGAGGAGATGGGGATGGACAAGGAACAGCTGGCAGTCCTAAACCTCCTCCAACTTATCATCTCTGTGAGAAGATTGAAATGTGATGATTCCATTATTCAGAATTTCCTAAAATGGATTTGGGACTGTGGACTAATCCTGGGAGTAGCCTTTGAGATAACCGTATGGGAGACAATTGGGAAGGCACTGTGGGACCCTGTCAGTAGTGGCAGGGCAGAAGCTAAAGGGGCTTCCAAATATTCACCTTATTGGAAGCTTATAACAGAGACCTTGCAGGCAATGAAAGTGGAGAGGCAGGCAGCTGCCTCTGTTTTTGCAGCATTAACCCCCTTAGACTCCAGAGCTAAAGAAACCGAAATAAAAACTGCCTCCACTTCTTCAACCCGTGCGGCGTTCCCGCTTCCCATGGGTGTAGCAACATCGCCCGGAACAGCCACCACGTCCACCTTTTCCACCCAAGCGGCGTTCCCACTCCCCACCTTTGCGGCGACACCACCACCAGCCGCTCCGTTACCCGAACCCGCCACCACCAACAGTGCTACCCAAAGTAATCAAGAAGTTAAAGAGAAACCTGATGGAGACCTAAATGAACCAGCTACCCAAAGCCAGCCGCCTGCGTCGATCACCGGCAGCCAGCCGCCTGCACCAGTCGCCAGATGCCAGCCGCCTGCACCTGTTGCTGGATCCCAGCCACTTAAACCAGTCACCCGAGACCAACAACCCGAGTCAGCCGCCTGATACCAACCACCCGAGTCAGCGAGAGCAGCCCTGCAATCGGACTCGCCTCTACAATCCGCCAGGGAAGAAGAAACAAAAGGTGATGTACTGGAAAAATTGCTACGAAACGTGCTTAAAAGGTTAGAGAGCCCTAGCAGTCCTCAAGCCTCCAACAGCGGCCACCCAGCCCCCCCCCCCCCCCGCAGCGGTTTCGGATTCTCCCCGTGGCCGCTGCAACTAGCGGCAGCTCCTGCCCTCGGCTCCGACGGCATCTCAACGTGCCGGGGGCGGGAGGCTACAGAGACCCCGCGGCTGCCCATCCCTAGAGCCGGCAGCGGTGGGGACTACAGCGCGGCAACAGCCACGGCTTCTCTGCGCGCCGGGCGGGCAGTGGGAAACCTCTTTTCCCAGTAACGACTAAGTAAGAACAGTTTTCCTAACCACCGGGACCGCGCGCAGCGAAAACTTTTCCTTAGCAACAGCGTAGCAACAGCGATCTTCCCCAGATCAGGGGTGGAAGCGGCGCGGCGCTGCCCACGCTGTTCTTTTACTCCTGTAATTGACTTTACCGTGCCCTACCTCAGAAACTCCGACTAAAAAGTGTGGAAAAGTATGGCTAAAGAATTTTCCCTGCGGCTGCACGGCTCATTCCCCCCCCCCGGGGGCCGGGCCAGCCCCCCCCCTTCCTGTTACTCTGCAACCTGGAGGACAGGGACGATGAGAAGCCTTTGACTAAAAACTACTTGAGAAAGCCAGACATACAGTATCTAAACATGACACTCAATCGCCGTTTACCACCCAGTTATTACACTATTTGTATACTTATGACCTACTACTGCCATGTAACTGTTCACAGCTTACTACGACTATACGGTCTCCGGCTACACCATTAATCATTAAAAGACAATAGTAACAACTATGTGTACAAGAAACAGCTAAACCTCGCCAGCAAGGCGACCCTTTGGAGTTATATCGCAACAGCTGCTAGGTGAAGGACCTTGGTCAAATGTGAATTTTCAAATGCAGAGCACCGTACAAGTTAAAGAATGAAAAAACTGTCTCACAAACAGGTCTGAGAGATAAGGCTCGCATCCAGAGATAAAAGAAATAATGGGGAGAATTCCATTGAAATTTACATTTACAAAGAAACCACAGGTCTACTGGTAAATAAAGCTGACTATCGGAATATGAAAGGAAACAAGAAGGACCATTCCGGGAAAGGCAAGGGTGGGGATTATACACTGGGAAAGGGGGAGGGTCTGTATTAGGCGAATCCGGGAAGTCTGTACCTCTCGGATATCTCAGCCAATGGGGAACGACAGCAGGGCCTGCGGTCCGGGAATTAGGATAAAGGGAGGCTGCGTCCCCCAAAATTTTGAGAGACCCCAGGGGAAATGCCCCATGGCCTCTCCCTTTATTCGAATTAAGTTACAGGACTCTTCTGTCTCCTTTTTGGACATAAACCTCAGGTGTTCGTGGATTATTTTCCTCACAAATGGGGGCTCGTCCGGGATCCTTCCACCGTCCGGGGTGCAGCGGGCAGCGAGGGGAGCTGAAGGCGCGCCTTACCCATTTTCGGTGATCAGCTCCCCTTGGTGCTGGCCGGCACCGGGCGATTGATTGGATGCCCGAGATTGTCCAGGAGACAGATGAGTGACGGACCAGGGAGGTCCGTGAAGAGTCCACAGGGAAGGACCACTGAAAATCTCACCGGTGAGTGAAATGGGATCTTTGGGGAACAAACCTGAGAGGGCACCCAGGGAGGGTCGCACAGGTTATACAAGGCACCCAGGGGGGGTTGCAAACGTAAAGCCGGGAAGGGGCCCTGGCAAAAGGAATGATGATCCCAAAATATCTCCAAAGAATCCCTTGTACGAATGTTGAGTTGGTTTTCACATTCTTCCAGAGGTAATTAAAGACATAGATGCCCAGGCGGGGCAATAAGGGAGAGCTGAGAAGGGGTCTCGACATTCCGTTCCCAGGGGGGGCAGTAAGGGAAGTGTGGAGAAATAGTTAAGGCAAGTAACAGCGGAGGCTCTGTGATAAGGAAAGACTGAGAAGTTCTCTACTTGATCTTCAAAATCTTCAGTCTAATACAGGGCTGGCTGCAAGTCTTTTGTATTCCCAGCTTTCAGGGAAGGGATAGCGGGGATGTGTTGTTCCTACACCCCCACCCACTACACCTACCACCCACCTGAGCCATTAGCCAGGGGGGAGAATTTAGGTTTGTCCACTTGCTATTCAGGACATCAAGGGAGGTTTCTGTCAGAAGCTGGGGCTGGGAGGTCTGTGGGGGAGATGTGGGACCAAGCCAAGGCTGTGGGACAGCCAGGGCTCAGTGCCAGGCAGCGCCTGACGCCGCCAACCCCGGCGGGCAGGGGCTTCAGTGGCTCCCCGTGATAGAGTAGGGGTTAAAGTGATTTTTGGGTTGGTGGTGATTTAAGTTGTGGGAACGATAGGCCTGGAGGTAGACCTTAGGTATTGTTCTGTTAGGAAAGTACCCATGGGAACTGCACCTGTGTGCTTCTCCGTGATGAATACTCGTAGCAAGATTAATGAAATGATTGAGTAGAAAGTAGGAGTAAGAATAATAACTCACTTGCAACAATCCTGAGAAATGTAAGGGGGTAGTCAGGGAGGGGGGCTGAAACCTATGGTTGGGTGAAAACAATGTATTCGATAGAGTGGTGTAGAATTAATGATTAACTGATGATTATAAGCTAGTTATAGCATAAATGTAACCATTTTTCGAACCCACGGTGGAGCTTGATTTGGGTCCGAAAGACCCCTGCTCCCAGGGCCCTTCTATTAAAGCACCCATATAATCATTCCGTGATTATGTGTTTTCTTACGCTAACATTTTGGCGGGCCCATGAAGGTGCGGGACACCCCGTCCCCATCCCAGCCCTGGGGCACTGTCGGCTGTGCCCGCCCGCTGAGCTGCGCCGCACCTGGGGCTATGCAGACTTTGTAGTGCTGGGAGCCCCAGGACCAAAGGGAAAGGGGCGGCCACCAGGAATGAAACATTAGAAATTAATTGTTCAGCGTGTTGGAATCTGCTGTTATACCAGGAACTCAACTGAAAAGTGTGTTTTCTAGTAAACACGGGAACTTCTCTATCTATGTCAAAGGAAGAACAATTGCTTGAATGTTCTTTTCATAAGTGAGAAAAGATATGTGTGTGTGTTAATTTAAGTTTTACTGGCAAGTAACAGTAACACGGGGATGCCCGTGAGAGTGCTAAAAGTGTGTAGATGTGGAACAGAGCCATGTTGGAAGAGTTTTAATGCAGGAACACAGGGGAACACGGCAACCTGTTACTTGTTTTTCTGGGCTGTTGGACCCTGTAGCCAGGGGCTGACTTCATTTTCTGAAGAATTGTGCAGCCACAGTCCTGATGGTGACTGGGGCCGGAGAATTGACAATGAGAAGGTGTTTGATTGTTAAAGTTTCACATCAGGTTGGGGCTTTGTTGGCTGAGGGAGCCTCTAGGTGGATGACTGGCACTCATTTATTGCAGTATTAGTCTTGTTTGGTGGAACAAGAGGATTTGGGGATGAGGAGTACAGAGGGGTCTGGCCCAGCCTCCTGTCTTAACAGCCCTGGAGAGAAGGGCTGGGAAGAAACCCATGACTGCATTCGAGTGGTAAATCTCCAAGTGCAGACCAGAGAGCGTTTGAGAATCACTCCCTGGCCTGGGGGAGAAGGTGTGTTTATTGATGAGTCTTCAGCAGTGGTAGAGGGGAGATTGCTGTTAGAGACTGAAAATAGTTCATGCCTCAAACATTGATATAAAGTTTTGATCAGAGAAGCCTCCCTGAAGATACCTGACTGGGACTTTGAACTGCGAGCCAAACTACTGAGATTAGATAAAGGGAAAAGCCTATTGTTCAATTGTCGCACAGTTGGACACGAAGAAATCAGGCACTCCGGTCAGGTCAGAGCCACCAAGGCTGGGCAGGAGAGCAGAAGAGTGCCCAGCCTCTCTTTATTCTTACATTTATATATCTTCCTACAGACAACCATGGATTGGACAATGAGGTTACCACCTCTCCAATTCCATAGGTGAGAGAGACAGTCCATCAACCTTCTCCACCCTTGGGAAAGGAATGACAAACAATACCAAAGGTACAAAACAATCCTTGGCCAGTTAGCAAAACATTGATTATGTTTACATAAAATCTATGAGATCCTTTTCTACTAAGTATCAACACAGCATACTAAAAATTCAGGGAGACATCTCACCCTTTTTCCTTAAAAAAAAGAAAAAAAGAAAAAAGAAAAATGAACAGTGTTCATCCTCTGTTTGTGGAAAGACCATCAGAGTGAACACTCTCATCATCTGAGTCATCACTTGATGTTCCACCCACTTGATCACTTTCATTCTGGTCACAGCTTCTACCCTGCTTGTCGGCCGGATTTTTCCTCTGTGGTCACAGGTCAGGACGGACACACCTTGCAGGTACCCAGCGCGCCCCAGTATCTGTGGATACACAAGCATACCCGCGCCCCGACGCGATAAAGTCATATTGTTTGGTGACTAAATTCTTCACCCAAACCTTCGCTCGAAGCTGCTGTGCCTCATCTGAAGCCTGCAACGAGAGATGGTGGTTCAAAATGACAGGATTATTGGAGTTCTGCAGTACCGTAAGGCGATTAATGGTATACAAAGCTTTTGCCAACCGACTGTGCGGGGTTTCACCCTGCATTCCCCGTTTTTGTTTTTGAAGCACCTGCTTCAGAGTGCCATGAGCACGCTCTACAATAGCTTGACCAGTTGGAGAATGAGGAATACCAAACTTGTGCAACACACCCCACAACTACAGGAACTGCCTCACCTCTTTCGAGACGTAAGCAGGACCATTGTCGGTTGTTGAGTTCCCTGCTTCGGTCCCACCTTGGTACCGGCATCGGAGCACTAACGCTACCCTAGGAAGTCGTTCGCGATCTGGAAGACTTCCTCGGAGTTCCTACTGCGGGCACAGCTGGTCCGCGTTTCGGTCCGGGGAGATGTTGCCCCCGGAGCTTGATGAGACTGCAAAGAACTACCAGAGAAGGAGGTCTCTTGGTATGTGATTTCGGTAGGTTTATTGCCTCCAAAGGGAGCACATGGACCAAGAGCCTCGAACAGCTTATTACATCGGTATTTAAGGGAGGAACAACATCCAATCAACTGAGGGCTCAGGGCAGTACAGGGGAGGGGCTAGGGTACATAGTCAAATGGGGTTTAGGGAGGGGAGGGGGGCAGAGAGAACAACGAATGGACAAGGGAATGACAGGGAATTTCCCAGAACGGGAATACATAACAGACAAGTCAAGTAACCAATAGCAGGATCTTGGGGTCCATGGACTGGTGGTCCAACCACTGCCCCTGGGAGCTCCGGGGGGAAACCCTCTGTCGGTGGAACCTGTCCGGAAGTCTCCTTGCTTTCTGGTCCAGAAACACCACAACAGTCAGTCTTCACAGTAGAAGGTATGCCTAGAACGGCAAAGGCCTGCCTCCAGTGGGCAATGACATCGCGGCCCTTCTCTCCAGTGTGAGCGGAAGCCCACATGGCAGAGGAGAAGGTGTCCACTGTGACATGCACATACTTGAAAGGCGCAGCCAGTGCGTGACAGTCGTCACACGACTCGACAATGTCACGGGCCTCAGTTGGCGTCAACTGAAACTGCTTCTGCAGCGTATGTGCGTTCTGATGGAAAAACCCATGCGATGCCTTGGCCTGTGCGAGTGTATCAGGCTGAGGTGCTACCCACGCTGGGTTAGCCAACTTGTCAGCCCTCGCATTACCTTCCGCTATGAACCATGGCAAATTGGTATGACTCCTTACATGCAGAACATAGTAGGGATGAACCCGTTCCTGAATGACACACCACAGGGCCTTCAGCAAATGAAACAGATCAACATTGTCGACCTTTTTCAAAATGGAATAACTCAATCGCTTTGCTATGTCAGCTACATAGGTGGAATCCGTGACCAGATTGAAAGGTTGCTGGGAAAATATTTGAAATGCCATAAGAGCAGCCCTCAGTTCAACCAATTGGGCTGAGCCAACCTCATGGCCTTCCAGAACCTGCCACTCAGATCCATCCCTCCAAGTAACAATGGCCTTTCCGGTTCTGACTGAACCATCAGTAAAGACTGTTGGTCCTTGCACTGGCTCCTGACTGTGTTTGGGTCTCAGAGAAATCTCTGTGAGTTTTGCCACTTGTAACAACTGGTGGCTGGGCAGATGATACGTGATCTGCCCTGAAAAATTTTCTAGAGCACTTTGCAGTGATACACTGTTTTTGAAGCTCCAGTCAAAATCTTCCTGCTGTACCAGTAGTACAATTTTTGCGGGGTCTGCACCCATCAATTGCAAACACCGTTGTCGGCATTTGACTATCAAGCGAGCAATCAGATCGAACAATGCAGTTGCCGCCTTCTGCGGCTGATGGGGCAAAAAGACCCATTCCAGGATGTGCAAAAAATCAGACCATTTGTCACTCCATTGGCCAATGATACCTGTGGGATGCAAATCTGGAGTGGTGATGAACACACTTGTGAAGGGCTTCTAGTTTATCTTTAGGAAGGGACCACTGTCCCCGACAGATTGGTTTGTCCCACAGCCACCGTATAGGAGGCGTAAGACACACTGTGCCCTTCAACGCAGTGGCCCCAAGTGAAAATCTGTTCCGATGCACACTCCCCATGCCGCCATGACATCCCTCCCCCAGAGGTTAAAACCAGTTTCAGCAACATGAGGCCTAATCATGGCCATTTGTCCCTCTGAGTTCGTTATTACCACCGGCTTCTGGCTCACGCAGCAGAGCTTCGTCCCTCCCAATCCCGCTACAGATGCCCCCACTGGGTCCAATGGCCACTGCAGAGGTCAAGCGGCTCGGGAGAGAATCGTGATGTCCGCACCGCTGTCAAGAAGCCCACGGAGAGAGATCTTTGATGGTGTAGCATCAGGGATGGACAGTGTGCAATGCATCTCAGGACGTTGTTCGGTCATGACAGCAGTCCAGTGAACCTGAGGTGGTCCAGTGGAACCAAAGCAGCTGTCTCCTCGTGACCTTGGTTCTGTCCTGTGAACAGAAAACTTAAAAGGGACAAGTTGAACAATTTGTGCTTTTTCAGGAATTGTGACCGGGGGGGGGGGTGGGTGTGGAAACCATGGCAAAGATGCGTCCTGTATAATCCGCATCAATGAGTCCCAGATGCACAATGACACCCTGAAAGGTGACACTAGATCTCCCCATGAGGAAAGCACTCATGCCACCGCCCAAGGGACCAAAAGCATCTAGAGGGACCTTGTGCACTGCGCACGACTCTAAGACTACTGTTGCTGCCGTGCAGACATCCGCCCCTGCTGAGCCACTGGTGGTGGCTGCGAGCTGGCCCAGCAGACCTCCATCGGCTCTAGGGTTTGGAGAGACATTTGTGTCTGAGCACGTCTCCCCTGCGTGCTCTGCCCCCCCTTTCCTGAGCTCAATGAAAACTGACCCGTGACAGGAGCTGCAGCTTTGCACTCCATTGCAGTGTGGTTTGGTTTTCCACACTTTGGACAGAGAAACATGACAATCCTGCCTTTCTGCACTTTCTTTCTTGGTTTCTTTCTACGTTTAGCACTCCTTTGCTTCCACTGCCCACCTTGTGGCCCTGACCAGGCTGGCTGCGGGGCAGTAGTCAGGGCAACCACCTTATGACCGGCGGTGCCCACATTTTTGCAGGCTTCATCCATCTGCATTACCGAATTTTGACCAGCACCGAGAAAAACAAGAAAATTCTGCAACCCTTGTGATTCTGCAGCATCTGCTGTATCCTGTCCCTTGCTTATCACAGGGACTTGAGCTGGCACAGGGCTTTGAGATCTGCTGGCACACGCCTCACAGCGACGGGCTTTAGGACAATCATAAATTTCCTCTACTTTTGCCTTATCTCTGGCGCGTGCCGTCACCCTGCACTCTGGCAGGGTCCAGAGGCCACTGAACACAGACCCGCTGTCCCGGGATCTGTGGTCCCGGGGAAGCCGCAGCTGCTTCGCCATTTTTTCAGCTTTTATTTGTTTACGATGTCCCGCGGAGAAAACTGCTGAGTCATCGCTGCCGGAACCCGCGCTGTCCACCACTGAAGGGCAGGGCGAGGCCCGGCCCCTTTTCCCCCGGCCCTGCGCAGGGGGGTGCTGGCCCGCTGGGAGCAGCGGCTCCTCTAGGGCGGCTGCGCAGTGCCGCACCAAAGCAAAGGATCCGAGCAGGGGTGGGCAGAATTCTGCCGCCCGGCCGGGAGCGCAGGGGGGAAAAAAACACGCCTTCTGCCGCGTCCGGAGCCGGCGACAGGATCCCGGGGGCGCTCCCCACCCCGGAGCCCGCTGAGCCCGGCTCAGCGGCCGCCTGAGCGCTGCCGCGCTTGCGCGCCTCAGGCGGCGGGCAGCTCGGGGACCGGAGTGGTTTCCCTGTCCCTGCGGGAGCGGGGGAGCGAGTGGTGCCATTGCCCGGCTCTCCGCCGGCTACGTCATCAGCTTCAGACAGCGATTTTATTTCTGCCCCCATCGCGCCAGGGGGGCAGCCAACAAGAACGCCGCACCTAGGGCATTCCACTGTGCAGGCTTTCCAATTCTCCTGTTTGCCTGGCACAGGAAAGGCGCAGGGAGGGGGCATTTCTCGCTGCCCCATCTCCCCCACCGCGCGGGGGGGGAGGCGGAGCCCGTCCCCGCTGGCACCGCGGGACTCTTCAAAGCCGATCTCTCAACAGAAATCGGGGGGCTACCAAGCCAAACGCACTCTGTGGGGGGGCCCATTTCTGCCCTCACAGTCTGGCCTAGGGGTTTCGGGCTCAGATGCTGGCTCCGAGCCACGCTCTTCTTCCTTCACCCTCCAAACAGCTCGGAGAATCCTCCGAGCGAGCTGGCAGGCGTAATTCTGCCAGAGGGGCTCTCCTGGCTTTGGATAACAGAATTCACCTGTCTCCAAGTTACTAGTAATTTAGCCATCGTTTGACTATATGTCTCCGATAGCAGACCTTTCAATTCTTTTCCCATGACCGTCCATGTCTCTTTAGACAGGAATTTACCATCGTCAGGGAAAAACCCCATCGCCTTGGTCCAAAAATATAATTGCTCTAAATTTGACCTGCAAAAATTCCTGTTCTCGCTTTCTAAGAATATTTCGAGAACTTCCAACGCCAAAGCGTCCCTCAGGGACATCTCAGAGATCCCCATAATTAATTTTTAAATTTTTCCACCCGAGCTTTACCTGAGCTTTGTTGCAGTTCCCCGTACAGGCCACCAGATGTCGCACAGTTGGACACGAAGAAATCAGGCACTCCGGTCAGGTCAGAGCCACCAAGGCTGGGCAGGAGAGCAGAAGAGTGCCCAGCCTCTCTTTATTCTTACATTTATATATCTTCCTACAGACAACCATGGATTGGACAATGAGGTTACCACCTCTCCAATTCCATAGGTGAGAGAGACAGTCCATCAACCTTCTCCACCCTTGGGAAAGGAATGACAAACAATACCAAAGGTACAAAACAATCCTTGGCCAGTTAGCAAAACACTGACTATGTTTACATAAAATCTATGAGATCCTTTTCTACTAAGTATCAACACAGCACACTAAAAATTCAGGGCAACATTCAGACATCTCAGTCTGAGGGAAGGGAATGCGTCCACAGAGGCTGAAGCCACCAGCTGTACTGAGAATCATTTCTGGCTGAGTTTGGGGTGGGGGCAAAGCACAGCTCACAGAAGCCAAGTTTGCACAGTCTTACCCCCCAGCTGAAGGGGGGAGGAGGATGGCGTAACCTCTGGTCAGAGGCAATACACACTCATCCTCCATTACACAAACTGGCCCAGCTGTGGAACCCCCAACCCCACAAGCCACATCCACAGGACTCTCACATGAGAGGCAGCTGAGGGGGAGTCACAATTTCTCACAGATCCCCCAAAGTGCTCCCCAGACGCCTTGCACCACAAGAGTGCACGTGATGCAAGCAGAGTCTGCTGCTAGAGGCTGCCCCCTCCCCTGGGGGGACATGCCTGGACATTTCCACCTGGCCTGAGTGTATATTAACCCATGGCATTCTGTGCTTTCAGGGGACTTCCACCACCGAGACCAGCTGAAGAGGACATCAGGACACCAGTGGGGCCCACGGAGTGGTGATACTTCTTTGTCCCTGTCCCTCTCTGTACCCCCATCTTCCTCCCTACTTCCCCTTTTCTCTCTTTTCTTCTCTCTCTCTCTCTCTCATATTTACTATCAAATAAAACCCATACTATTGATTGGCATATGGTCTTGTTTGTACCTTAATTCGGGCAGAGGTATTTCCAAAGAACCTTAATAATTGGATCATAACAATTGCCACCCACATTGTCAGTTCAGCCGAGCTGTGGGTGCGCTCGTGAGAGCCTGTGAATTATATCGGGACAAACTAGTGAATGTTTTTTTTACTGATTCTAAATATGCATATGGGTAATACATGCATTTGGGAAACTATAGAGAGAAGGAGGTTTATTAATCTGTGGGGGAAAAACATTAGCTCATGAGAACTCAAGTACTCACTTATTGGAAATGGTGGATTTACCAAGAGAAATAAAAATAAAAACTGTTACAAAACATCAGGCAAGGTACTCAAAAGAGACGATAAGTAATTAGCTAATCAACGAAAATGTTCAGAAAGCAGAACTTTTGTCCAAGGTCTCTGAGTACTGCCCTTTGCTCCCTGTTGCCAGAGGGAGAGGGGAGGGGGTGATACTGGTGCTGTCTTTTCCACCAAGAGAGTTAGAAATAATTAAAGGTGATAGAGCAAAAGAAAAAGGGGGGAAATTGATTAACAAAAGATAGTAAAGAGTGGATGCCAGGAACTTTGAGCATGTAAATGTTAAAACAATTCAATGAAGGCAGTTATTGTGCCTCTCCAGGATTGGCAAAGACCTTCTTCAAGAGGTACTGCCTTGAGACTTTTTGTTTCAGCAAAATGGACTATTGAGGAGTGCCTGGCTAAAGTCAATTACCACCCTACAAAAGAAATTGCAAGGCAGGGAAATAACCTTGGGCTGTACTCCTTTCCATGGGTGTCAGGTATACTTTACTGAGATGCCCCAGGCAAAGAGGGCTAAGATATCCTCTGGTAGTGATATGCTGGCTAGCAGAGTGGCCAGAAGGGTTCCTAGTGACTTCAGTAACTATTTGATCAGTTAACAAATGAAGTTGTGAAAATCGTGAATTTGGACAAAAGAACTAATTTTACAGGGGGATCCTTCAAAATATTATAAATGTTTTGAAAATTCAGTAACACCTCCATACGCCTTAACACCCTGAAAATTCGGGTCAAGTAGAAAAGAAATCCTTACCCTAGTGGGGGGTTGGAAATAAGTAATGGATATTTAAACCAGTCTATAGCTAGGATACTGTGTCTTGTGAAATCTCTTTAACAGGAAGCCCAGTTAACACAGACACTGCCTTTGGACTTTATTGTTCTCAACATCCAACCAGGAGATTGGATCCTAGTTAAGGAGTGGAGAAAGGCACCACTGGTGGCGAAGTGGCGTGGACCTTTCCAAGTGTTGCTGACCACAGAAACAGCCATCAAGACAGCTGAACACAGGTGGACCCATCACACTCGGGTCAAGGTCACTGAAGCCCCAGAGATTTGGACATCTCGGCTGGAGGAGAAGGACGGGAGACCACGACTGACACTCCACAAGAGTGGAACAGAGCAGCAGCAGCCAGTGAGTGGACATTAGGGGAAGCCCTGTGTGCTACCCACAGACTGCTAAAATAATCTGTATGGACATCCCTCCTCTCAGATCTCCAGCCATTGCGGGGGGCTAAACTTCGCTGTCATTGTAAGCTTCTTCTTGTGCTTTCACTCGCCACAGGTGGTGCAGAAGACCATGTGAACATTAGATTAGAAAACCAGATTACACCGTTAGAATGTTTTTCTTAATAACCTTACCTTTATATTGTCAATTAAGTTTGGGCCAAAAATGAGAGAACAAATTTTTAGTTTTAAGAGAAAAAGTAGCAAAAACCTTTAACCTTAGTAATTGTTGGGTCTGCGGGGGGCCAGGAGAATCTGAAAACTGGCCATGGGTGGTCAGCCCAGTTGAACCTAAATGGTTGGTCAGCACCCTGAGAGATATCCATGGTGTTTCTACCATAATTATCAAAAAAATTATCAAAAGGATTTTGAAGGCTGTAAAGCTGTGGGAAAAGACAAGTTTTTTGACCACTTATTTTTAAGCTGCCCCCAAGATAATTCCACAAGTAAGACACTGTATTGGGTCTGACTGGGGTAAAGCTCACAGGCCTTACACTGCTGTACTTTGCTTTGGTAGCTGGTGTTGATAACAGAGCAGTGTTTTGGCTACTGCCAAGCTGTGCTGTCCCTGTGACATTCCTTCCCCCACTGAAGGGGATGGGGGGGGCAAGATCCTGGGAGGGGACACCAGCAGGCCAGCTGACCCCAGTCAGCCAAAGGGATATTCCATACCATATGACATCAGCTCAGATATATTGGGGGGGGAGGAGGGGGGGAGGAGGAGGCACTCGGGGCTTGTCCATGTTTGCCTCCTTGAACAACCGCCACGCGTGCTGAAGCCCTGCTTCCCAGAAAGTGTCCAGACATCGCTGCTGATGGGAAGTAGAGATCGATTGTTTTCCCTTCTTGCTCTTGCGCGCGCAACTTTCAACTTGCTTGTTCTATTTTTTTTTTTATTTTTTTTTTTCCCACTGTAATAAAACTGCCTTTACTCACCCTGATAGTCTTTTTCAATATTATCCTCTCCCCTCTCCCAGCGGGAGGGGGAGTGATAGAGTGACTGAGTGGGCACCTGGCCCCTGGCCGGGGTCAACCCACGACAGACACATATTGTCTGTGACTATCAGTGGAAGTGGCAACATCAAAACGGAACCCAAACCTTTTTTCATACGTTCTGGTCCAGACCTAACAAAACAGATCTAGGGTGTAACTGCAGGTAGAAACCTCATGTAGGAGCTTGGAAATGCAAATACTGTGGTTCTCATAATGGAGCAACTATTGTTGGAAGACCATTAGGCCCAGGAAACAAACTATATTTTGACCCACCAATTGATGATGAAAATTGGGAAGGTCCCTTTGCTAATGGGGCCTGGGCTTTAAAAGGGCATTATTGGATTTGTGGCCAAAAGGCCGATCACAAGTTACCTCCAAACTGGTCAGGGATATGTTATGTGGTGTATATTAGACCATTATTCTTTTTGCTACCACAAGTTCAGGGAAACCAGTTAGAAATCCAGGTATATGATGATCTAATTAGGGAAAAGCGGTCAATTGATACAGCCCTGGCTGGAGGAAGTACCCAAAAGTAGTGAAACAAATAACTAAAAGAATAAGGAAGTTAGCTCATGTACCAGTCCAAACATGGAAAGGAGGAGAATGGGATATGTTTTCGTGGTTACCTGGTGGACTATGGGTTAAACAAATGTTTTTTTCCTCTTATGTGCTATAGCAACTCTCATCTTTTTACCATGCATGATCCCTTGCTTAGTACAACTTATTCAACATGTAATCAAAGGGATGCAGGTAGTAGCCATGCCTGTAGATCCAAAGATGGCTACAAAAGGACAAAAAATGATGTCACTGCAAATAATGACAAAGCCAAAAAGAACACAAGAACAGAAAATTAAAGCAATGATAAATAAAGTTTGTAAAGACAGTTATTAAAATTAAAAGGGGAGGGATTGAAAAGAATGAAGAAACTTGTCTTCACAAACAGTGTCTGAAAGATAAGGCTGGCACCTAGAGATAAAAGAAACAATGGGGAGAATTCCATTGTAATTTACATTTACAATCAAGTCACAGGTTTACTGATGAGTAAAACTGAATATTGGAATATGAAAGGAACCAAGAAGGACCATTCTGGGAAAGACAAGGGGGGGGAATACACATTGGGAAAAAGGGGATCTGTATTAGGAGATTCCAGGAAGTCTGTGCCTCTTGAATACCTCAGCCAATGGGGAAAGAGAGAAGGGAAAATGCGGTCGGGAATTAGGATAAAAGGGAGGCTGCGTCCCCC
>JAVTVJ010002261.1:0-11180 GCA_034509425.1 Eopsaltria australis | reverse complement strand
AGCATCCCTGAAACTCCCCAGAATTCATGAACCTCCCCAGTGCCTTGGACCAACTCAGCCTCAAGCACCCAAATCCTGGCAGGGAGAGGGACCCCCCAAACTCCCCCAGGAGCCCTGAAAGAGCCCCCAACATCCCTGCCTGACCCTCCAGCACCTCCCCAAACCCCACAGGACCCCCAGACAAGGTCACAGTTCTGGGGCTGTGGGAGCCGCCCTATCACTCCCCAAGTCTGGGGGGCTTCCTACAGCTCCCTGGGACCCCTGTCCCCCCTTGTCACCCACCCATGCGGTGCCACCGGTGCCAGGCCACAACGACACCCACGAGCAGGACCAGGAACAACAGGGACCCACTGACCCCTGCGGCCACTGCAAGAAACAGAGGGGGACACTTGGGGATCACTGATCATCCCAGGGGTCCTGCACCCCCGTGACCACATGTCACCCACCTGTGTACCAATGTACCCACGGTGTCACCGTCAGGGCCAGCTCGGGGCTGAGTGCCCGGAACATGCGGTGCCCATCCTGTCCCAGCTGGTTGGTGGCCATGCACTGGTAGGTGCCAGAATGTCCCTCATCGATGTCCCCAAGCTCCAGGACACGTCCCTGGGCCACCTCCTGCCCATTGTGCAGCCAGGTGAAGGTGACAGGTGCTGAGCCCACCTGCACCGAGCAGCGCAGGGTCACGGGGTCACCTGCGTGCACCTGGTGTGCCGGGGGGCCGGGGGTGATGGTGACATTGGCCACGGGCACTGCGGGGACAGAGATGGGGCTGGCACCTGGCATAGGGGGAGGGGGACAAGGGCTGGGTTTCAATGGGATGAGGGAAATGAGCGGGTCTGTGGATGGTGGCACCTGGGGACAGAAGCTCCCCTTCACCCAGGACTGTGACCCACAGTGGCTGTGGCTGTCACCAAGTGTGGGGTCAGGATGGGGCTGTGATGGCTGGGTGGGGGATGTCGATGGGGTATCTGGAGGGGGACCAGGACTGTGATGAGGGGAGCCCAGAGAGATTTGGTAAGGTTTGGGTGACCAAGGGAGGGGTGAAGGGAGGGATGAGGGACCCAAGCAGTGGTGGGGGAACCCAGGGAGGCTGTGTGGCTTTTTTTTTTGTACTTTTGCATTCATTTTAATTTTCCTATCAAATTCTAGTTCTGACTTGCAGTCTCTCACCGGTTTCTTTTCAAAAAACCACAGTCAGTCGGGTGATTTTGACCTGATGTGGGGCAGGGGATGTAACAACTGGCATTGGGGACCCATGGCTGAGATGTCCTGGGTGGGGACAGGTGGTGAGGGTGGTGGGGGTGCCGTAGGTGGGGACATACCCCAGCTCGAAGTCCCACTCACCCAGGACGGTGACATTCAGGGGGACACTCTCGGCGACGCTGTCCCCGTTGCTGACCCGGCACTGGTAGTGGCCGCTGTCATTGTCCCCAACATTGTGCAGCTCCAGGTGGGAGCCGGCGCCCAGCGCTGTCCCCGAGCCCTCCCGGTGCCAGGAGAAGGACAGGGGACCTGTCCCCGCTGTCACCGTGCAGTTCAGCACCAGGCGGTCCCCCAGTGCCACCTGTCCCCCGGGGGGCTCCGCTGACAGGGACACTCCCGAGGGCGGGATCCCTGCGGGTGAGGGACACCAGGGGACAGTGAGGGACACGGGGAGGGGACGCAGAGCCGGGGAAGGAGGTCTTGGAAAGGGACCCCAAAGAAGGATGGGGGATTTCAGGCAGGGAACACCTGGAGAGGGATCGGGGGTAGCCCAGGGATGGTGTGGGGACCCAGACAGGGATAGGGTGGCCTGGGGACCGTGGGGGGATCTCAGAGACGGGAGGGGGCACCCAGGGAGGAATGGGGGGACACGGAGAGGGACCCGGGGAGGATGTCAGGGAGGGCTGGAGGGAGCAAGGCAGGGGAGCCGCGGAGGCTGCGGGGGCTCCCCGTGCCCATCCCCGCACTCACTGCGCACCGTGACGCGGAGCCGGGCGCTGCTCTTCCGCACGGCCCCCCCCTCGGAGCGCACCTCGCAGCTGTAACTGCCCGAGTGCGAGAGCCCCACGGCGGGAACCAGGAGCTGCGGGGACCCCTGCGGGCCCCCCCACCAACTGCCCGTCCCGGTAGAAGAGGTGCAGGAAGGGGGCTCGGGGCCGCAGGGGGCTGGGGGTGCTGAGGCAGCTGAGATTGAGGGGGGACCCCTCGGTGGGCTCCGGGGGACCCTCCAGCAGCGGCACCGTGAAGAGCTCTGGGAAGGAGAGGGGAGGGGATTCTGTGACTCTGAGTCCCCTGGGCAGGGGTTTTGGCGGTGTCAGGATATTGGGGATCCAGCTGTGGGGGTGCTCACCGTGCACTGTCACCCTCACAGGTGGTGACTCTGAAAGCCTGAAGTTCACCAAGCCACTGCAGTGGTAGCGACCACTGTGGTTCAGCTGCAGGTGGGACAGGGACAGCTCTGTCCTCCGCAATGACTCCCCGATATCCTTCTGCTCCCGGTAAAATCGCACCCTGGTGACTGACACGTCCGTCCTGACCCGGCAGCGCAGTTTCATTGTGTCCCCTTCCAGCAGTGGCCGTGCTGGAACCTGCAGCACCAGCTGGTCTGTGGGACAGAGGGGACCTGTCACACTGAGGGGCTCGAGACAGGTCCCAGGTGTGTCCCCGTGGAACGGGGACATCTGGGTGGAGTCTCCATGGAGTGGGAGTATCCCAGGGACACCAGGAGGAAACCCCATAGCACAGGGGTCCTATCACATTGGGGTGCACGGGGATGTCCCCGTGTGCAGGGGACAGGCTCTTGCCACACGAGGGGTGTGAGACCACCCACAAAGTGAAGCTCACCCAGACCCATCAGGGGCCACGCTGATCATTTAAGATCCCCCCCTCACCATTTGAGACGCTCACGGGGGAACTGAGCCCAGTGCCGGATCTCTCACACTCGTACGTGCCACTCTCGGTGACAGTGAAGTGGTCGGGTCCCTCCAACAACCAGCGCTGCCCATCCTTGTACCAGGTGGTGGCACCGGCCGTCCCCGAGCCCTGGCAGGTCAGTGTCACCCGGTCCCACAGCACCGCCGGTGTCCAGGGGGGCTGCACGAGGAGCTGGGTGCTCTGGGTGCCTGCGGGTGACAGGGGACACCAGCCTGCCAGGGCCACCATGGGGCTGGGGACAGCGGGGTGGGGACACGGCATCCCCCGAGGACTCACCAGCGAGGCCGAGGGTCTGGGCTGGAAGGGAGAAGGGACAGGGCTGGGTGGGGGTGGCACTGCAGGGACAGCAGCACCAGGGGCACAGGGTGTGGGACTGTCCCCAAAGTGTCCCTGTGCAGACACTGGTTGGCACAGATGTCTCGGGAATGGTGACACCGCAGCCACCACAAGTCCAGGCAGGACATGTGGACTCTGTGGACATCCTGAAAATGGGGACGCCACAGCCACCCCGTGCTGGCACAGGTCACTCCCACCTGCCCCACATGCTCTGGCCCCAATGCCCATCCACACGGTGCTTGTCCCCTTGTCCCTGTCCCTGCACCCCTGTCTCCCTGTCCCTGTCCCTACAGCTGCCCCAGCCCCAAGGTTCCTTTTGCCACATCCTTGTTCCCACATCTCTCTCCCCCTGTTCATCTCCCCACATCCCAGCTCCCCTATCCCTGTCCCCCTCTTCCTGTCCCCACTGCCACCGCACGACTCTGGTCACGCTGGGGGTCCATGCCCATGCACTGGCTCTGCTGGCATTGGGGACCTCAGGAGACCCCACAGACCCCCTGTGCCCCCTCCCCACCACCCTCTGCCTCTCCAGGGCCCATCCCTAGGGCATCAGGCCCGTGCATGTGGCACTCACCCCACAGGAGCAGTGTCACCTTCCCGGCCATCCCGGTGTCCCCAGCCATCCAGGGTGGCTGTCACTCACTGCTGAGCCCAGCTGTCCCCTGGGTGGTGTCTCTTCGGATGAACGGAAGGAAGCGAGGTCACATTTTGCACCCACATGTAGGTGGCCCTTGGTGGGGGCAGGGTGGGGGAACGGTGGAGACACAGCAGGGGACAGGCTGGGGACATTATGGGACAGTCTGGGGACATGGGGGGACTTGGGGGACATGGTGTTCCCAGGAGTGGGGGGGCCAAAGGGGTGTAGGGAGCCAAGGATGGGTGTCCAGGAGAATTGGGGTCCAGGGGAATTGGGGTCTTGAGGTGGGGAAGTCACAGGGGATGGGGGTCTGGGGAATGTGGGTCCCCATGCTTGGGGGATTCCAGGGATTGGGGTCCTGTGGGAACGTGCTCCCCAGGGATTTTGGGTCATGGGATGTGGGTCCCAGGGTTGGGGGGGCGACGGAAAAAAGGGGACCCTGGAGAGTAGGGGTTGTGGGGGAAGAAGGGGCCAAGGGATGGGATCAAGGGAATGGTGATCCTGGGCATTGGGAGCCCTGGGATGGGGTCGCAGGGAGGAGGGAGCAAGGAAATGGGGGTGCCATGGTTGGGTTGGCAAAGGAATGGGGGTGCCAGGGATGGGCAGTGGCTGGGTGGGCACGTGGGTCACAGCTCCTTGCCTGGGTGCCTCAGATTTTGGGCTTGCTCAGGGTCCAGCACAGCCCCCACAGGTTGCTCATGGCCAGGGGGGCAGCCCAGGGTTGTCCTGGCAGGCTCTGGCTCTGTGCCCCACACACGGATGGGCTTTTCCTGCCCCCCATTCCCTGCCTCAACCATCCCAGGCAACACCTGAGCAGGTAATGGCTGGGGTGATGCCAGGAAGGGGAAAAAAGGGCTGTGGGGGGTCCAGGCTGTGCTTGGGGGGCTGTGGGGGATGGGGCTCTCTGCCTGTGCCCCCCTCCCAAGATTTCCACTTTCTCTTTGGTGCAGCAGAAGGAAGAGGCCATTTCTGCTGAGGCCAGGACATGGCTTCTGTCCTGGGGGGCACATCCAGAGGGCTCCTGCCCAGAGGGAAAAGGGCTCCTCTGCTCTGGGGACGCCTGGCTCTTGGCTCAGCCTCTTGGCCCAGGGGGATCCTCATTGTGGGCCTGCCACGTCCTTGGCGATTCCTGTCCCAGAGGTGGCTCAGAGGGGACCTCTGTCCTGGGGGAGGGGGCCCTGAGCATCCCCGCTGTCCCCAGTGGGGCCCTGTGCCCAAACTGAAGGGGGCCCCTGTTACCACCTTGCCCTGATGATGGTAAATCCATCAGGATAAATTTAGTCAAAATCCCTGATGCCCAATTGGTTGAGACAAAATTATACATCCACAGGAGAAAGGCAAAAAGCTTTTCCTCCACCAGTATTTTTCCAGGAAAGAAAAATAAACTCAGCAAAAACCAAACTGACAAACTGTAAAATCGTTTCGTTTGTAGAATCCTTTTAGTTGTTGGTCTCCCGACAATAAAAACACAAAGAAATCACAAAGAAATGAGACTTTTTGATTCCCTTTAGGATCCCATTGGTGCATCCCAGAGCAGCGTTTGCTGGTGGATAACACGGAGTGTGGAATCTCCCTGAGTGCCCAACAGATCCTTGGCACTGTTCCTGTCTGCTGGGCAGCAACCCAGCCCACAAGGAAGGCTTTTCTTGGGCCCTCTTTGGCAACTCTTCCCATTTTCCTCGTTGCCAGCCTGAGATTGATTGACTTCCCATGGATTCTGCTGCCAAAAGGGGAGAAACTCTGTCCATCCTTGGAGCAGTGCACAGGAATCTGTGGAAATGCCCGTGTGTCCCTCAGGCTCTGATTGCCTGGGAAATCCACTCCACCCTGCCCTGAATTCCCCTGCCTGGGCACTCCCTGCTCCTGCTTTCTGCCCCTCTTCCCTGGGTGCATGTGTGGATATTCTGCTTGATGTTTCGAGATGTTTCCCTCTTGTCTGGCGGCCACAGCCACAACCCAAACGTTCTTTCTGAGAGGTTCCAAAGAGCTGCAGGTTTGGCCAGAGCAGGGCAGAGAGAGGTGGGGAGGGGACACAGGGGGGCTGTGGAGTCCCCTGATGTCCCCAATGCCAGCAGAACCATTGCATGGGCATTGGACCCTGGTGTGACCAGGGTCGTTGGGTGGCAGTGGGGACAGGAAGAGGGAGACAGGAATAGGGGGACTGAGGTGTGGGGTGAGGTCATGGGGCTGGGACAGCTGTGGTGACAGGTGCTGGGGGGGTTGTGGGTGTGACCTGTGCCCACAGAGCTTGGCTGTGGCGTCCCCATGCCCAGGGTGTCCCCATGTCCTGCCTCAGCCCAGAGTGGCTGAGGTGTCCCTGTCCTCAAGACTTCTGTGCCAAGCCAGGGTCCCAAGAGGCCACCCAGGCATGGCACAGCCCCACTGCACAGGGATGGCCATTGGCCAGCCCTGCTCTGGCCAGCCCCAGGGGACAGCCAGCACCTGAGGGTCCCCCCCGGCCCCTGGGCTTTGATTCTCACAGCTTTAGAGCTGCTGCAAAGGTGAGAATTCTGTGGGGGGAAATGGCCTGCCTGTGGTTTGCTCAGCCTGCAAGAAGCACAGAAGCCAAAGTGAGCCCAAGCAGTGGCTCTGCGAGGGCCTTTGATGGTTTTCAGAGCAGGGCTGGCTGCAAACCCCCCCTGCAGGGGCAGCTGCGAGGGAACCAGTGCGGAAATGCAGCAATTGATCATTTTGTGCCTCTCACCAAGGGACTGAGAGAGCCCCAAAACTCCTGCAAAGACAACAACGATCTGCTCAACAACCTGACCTGGGCCCTCCTCCTTCCTGTCTCGCAGGGGGTGGCGGTGGCCACATGCCCCACAGCCACCAAAGGCGCTCTCTCAGTGGGAGAGAAAATTGAACGAAGGGTTCCTGGATTGAGATAAGGACCAGGAGAGATCACTCACCAAATCCTGTCACGGGAAAAACAGGTTTGCAACTAGAAATGACAGTTGACTTGATTGCTGACAAAATCAGAGCAGGATAAGGAGAAGTGAAAGAAACCCTTCAAAACACCTTCCCACCACCCCTCTCTCCTTCCCATTCTAGGATGTCACACCACCATCATGTGATGTCACAGTAGTTGTCCAAGCCCTCCAAAACCCTTTTCTCCCTCCCTAGGAAGCTCAGGGCTAGGGACTCCCCTGGGGTGGAGCCCTAAGTGCTTTGCCCTGTAGATGAGCCGAGCTTCCCGGGGGCTGCCTACCCTGTCCCCACTTGTCCGGCCTCCTGCCACTCTCCTGTCTATCATCATCTTTAGGTTCCAGAAAGTTCTCTGGTACTCGGTAGTTGATTGTGTTATCCCCTTGTCAGTCTCCCCCTCTCCTGCCCCTTCCCTTCCCAGTTGGTTGCTGTCCCCTGATCCCTCCCTGGTTCCTCCCCTGTGCCCCTTCATGATTGGTTGTTGCTCTCCCAATAAAGTCTGATGCCCGCTGAGCTCCGGGCTCTTTGGATCCTGGATGCCCAGAGTGCTGTCAGCTGTGCGTTACAGTGTCTCTGTTCTTCCTGGGCCAAAGCTCCCTCCCGCTCTACTCCGGCTCTTTGGATACAGTGTCTGCCTTAAAGGGAGGCCCAGCCTGCGGCAAGGGACGGAAGGGCCCACAGCAGTGAACCTGCTTTGGGCAGGGACACTCGCTTGTAGCCGCCGTCGGGCTGCTGTCCCAAACCCTGGTGGGCAGCTGTCCAGCCCAGACCAGCGGCATCACACCCCCATCCTATGATGTCACGGCCCGCTCTGTGATGTCACAGCCCACTCTGTGATGGCACACATTTCCCTCCTATGAGGGTAGATCTCTATCACACTCTATCAGAGTCCGCCCCAGGAATCCTTGGCACAGATTCCCTCAGGAGAGGGGATTTCAGGGAGCCCAAAGGGCACCGTTGGGCTTTGGCAGAGCTGCTGTGGACACAGAGGCAATTGCACAGCTCAGTCCCTGGCCTGGGCTCTCCCAGGACCCTTCTGCTGTGGGGCTGCTGAGGGTGCAAGAACAACTTCTCTTGGGAAGGGCAGACACAGCACGAGATTTTGGCTGGGAAGTGGGGTCTGGGCTTGGCTCATCTCTCTCTCGCTCACTCCTGGGACTGGAGGTGGCACAGTGCTGCTGGTGCTGAGGGGACAATTGGCTGCCACCACAGAGTTCCACCCTTCACCGCTCCTCCTACCCTGAGGGAGGCTTTGTTCGTAAGAGCAGGAGTTGAACTGGGACATTTCAACAGCCGATCTCACTGGAAAGGACCCTCACCATACACTCAGGTGCCTCAGGGAGAGCGCAGGACCCAGAGCCGCTGCCCCTTCCTGGAGGATGCGTCTCCTGGCTGCATGCGGCTGCTGTTTGTGGGAGCCTGGCTGTCGCTGCCCAGCTCCGCTGTTTTCTGCTGCCGCTTGGGGCTTTTTCCTACACTTTATCCCGACACAGTTGAGTCTGACTTAACCCCCCAGCTCCTGCTACAGCTTCAGAGTTTTTGCTACACTTCATTTGCCACCCCAGGGTGTGCCCGCCTCTGCTGTTCCAGCCACCACTCCAGGGTTTCCTGCTGCAGTCCGTTTTGCAATCCGCAGTGGCACCGTTGCCGGCCGTCCCTGAGTCCCCCATGAGTTCGTGAAGGAAGCCCCTGCTCTCTCTCTCCCAGCGGCTGAGTCTCCATTGACCGTGTGGAGAGGAGGCTGCGCTCTCCCCACAGCGCCCCCTGCAGCCCCGGGGGAATCATGGCACCCGCTCTGCCCGGCCGGGAGCCAACAGCGCCCCTGCTGGCTATGACCGGAACTGCACCCAAGGGGAAAGCGCCTGCAGCCCAGACAAGGCTGGGACTGGGCTCCTGGTTTTGTTTGTTGTTGCTGTTGTTGTTGTTTGTTTGCCTTGTTAGATATATTCTAGTAAAGAACTGTTATTTCTTTTCTTATATCTTTGCCTGAATGCCCCTTAATTTCAAAGTTATAATACTTTGGTGGAAGGGGATCATATTTTCCATTGCAAGGGAGGTTCCCGCCTTCCTTGGCAGACACCTTTGAAGCAGGATACCATCCCTGTGGCACTGTTTGCCTTGACCTGCAGACACATTCAGAGCTCTTGGAACAAATTGGAAACACAGCCCCACCCAATGCCATGGCCTGATCCCCAGGGCCCTTGAAAAGGGGGAGGCTCCAGAACACCCACAGGGCCTTGGTGACATCGTGGTGTGGGGAACATGGCAGAGGAGAGGTTTGGGACAGGGCACAAGAGAATCTAGAGCCTCCTGAGGGCCACTTTGGCCATCAAAGCAATGAAGCTCCAGGGCCCTGCCAGGTTCCTCCTGCTGCAGGAAACGTGCTGGAGGAAAGTGTCTGGAGTTTGTTCCTTGTTGGGGGCTTTCCCTGGAAATCGTCCCTTTTGTGACCCTTTGGATTCTGACTCTTGTTGCTGTTGCTGTTGGTTTTGTTGTCTCGTTGCTGTTTGCAGGAAATTGTTCTCCTCTCAGGCCTTTGGGATCTTTGCCTTTTGTGCCTCCACTGGGAGGGGAGGGGCAGTTTTTATTGGCAGCACACACACGGGTGGGTGCCCATGGGTGGGACCCCAGTGCCCCCCAGTCCTCCCCAGTGTCACGGCACAATCGCGTAGGTGTCACTGTGCTCCCGCAGTCTCCTGTGGGGTCCCGGCAGCTTCGCGTAGGTCACCTGGGGTTCCTTGGGGACGGTGACACGGGGGGACCCTGCAAGAGACACCGGTTGGTGGGACCAAGGTGGGGGTGACAGCGGTGGGTGACGTGTCACTGTCCCCCAGCAGCACTGTACTCACGCCCCGCCTGTTTTGCGCTCACAACGCGGGTGTACAGAACCTCCCCCTCCTCTGGGGGTGCCGGGGGCTGCGGGAGGGCCCTGTGGGGATAAAGAGGATGTGTGGGAGGGGATGGAGAGTTGTGGGGTTGGGGTAAAAGGGGGATCATGGCTGGAGCCCCCCACTCACCTTTCCTGGTGCTTCCTGGTGGCTGCAAAGGAGAGAGGAGAGGTGATTGTGGTGTCCCTGGGGCCCTGACCCCACACAGGAATCCTGAACCCCTACAGGACCCTCAATTCCCCTCAGGACCTCCGAGCATCCCTGAAACTCCCCAGAATTCATGAACCTCCCCAGTGCCTTGGACCAACTCAGCCTCAGGCACCCAAAGCCTGGCAGGGAGAGGGACCCCCCAAACTCCCCCAGGAGCCCTGAAAGAGCCCCCAACATCCCTGCCTGATCCTCCAGCACCTCCCCAAACCCCACAGGACCCCCAGACAAGGTCACAGTTCTGGGGCTGTGGGAGCCGCCCTATCGCTCCCCAAGTCTGGGGGGCTTCCTACAGCTCCCTGGGACCCCTGTCCCCCCTTGTCACCCACCCCTGCGGTGCCACCGGTGCCAGGCCACAACGACACCCACGAGCAGGACCAGGAACAACAGGGACCCACTGACCCCTGCGGCCACTGCAAGAAACAGAGGGGGACACTTGGGGATCACTGATCTTCCGAGGGGTCCTACACCCTCGTGACCGCATGTCACCCACCTGTGTACCAATGTACCCACGGTGTCACCGTCAGGGCCAGCTCTGGGCTGAGTGCCCGGAACACGCGGTGCCCGTCCTGTCCCAGCTGGTTGGTGGCCATGCACTGGTAGGTGCCAGAATGTCCCTCATCGACGTCCCCAAGCTCCAGAAGGGGACCCTGGGCCACCTCCTGCCCATTGTGCAGCCAGGTGAAGGTGACAGGTGCAGAGCCCACCTGCACCGAGCAGCGCAGGGTCACGGGGTCACCTGTGCGCACCTGGTGTGCCGGGGGGCTGGGGGTGATGGTGACATTGGCCACGGGCACTGCGGGGACAGAGACGGGGCTGAGGATGGGGGGAGGGGCTGGCACCTGGAGTGGCAGAAGGTGATGAGGGGTGGGCTGAGGGTGTCCTGGAGGATGCCGTGTTTGGGGTCACCTCCAGCCCTAGAGTTCTGCTCACCCAGAACTGTGATGTTCAGTGGGGGGCTCTCAGCCACAATGTCCCCGTCGCTGACCCGGCACTGGTAGTGGCCGCTGTCGTTGTCCCCAACATTGTGCAGCTCCAGGTGGGGGCCGGTGCCCAGTGGGGTGACTGAGCCCTCCCGGTGCCAGGAGAAGGACAGGGGACCTGTCCCCGCTGCCACCGTGCAGTTCAGCACCAGGCAGTCCCCCAGTGCCACCTGTCCCCCGGGGGGGTGTGCCAACAGGGACACCCCCGAGAGTGGGACCCCTGCAGGAGGGGGACATCAGGGGACAGTGAGGGACACGGGGAGGGTCGGTGAGAGGCAGGGGGGCCCCACT
>JAVTVJ010002260.1:0-18376 GCA_034509425.1 Eopsaltria australis | reverse complement strand
ACCACTGCTGCCGCCGCCACAGCTGCTGCAACAGTTGTGGTCAAGGACCGACTGGTCACTCGTGGTGCTGTGCAACCATGGGGCTCTGGCAGCTCTGTGAGCTCAGAGCCCTGCTGTGACCTCAGCCTACTGTGAGCTCAGAGCCCTGCTGTGAGCTCAGAGCCCTGCTGTGAGCTCAGAGCCTGCTGTGAGCTCAGAGGCCTGCTGTGAGCTCAAGGCTGCGGCAGGACAGTGTGGGAATGGATCTCCAGAGCTGTGCTCCCAGTGGAGACTATGTCCTGTCAGGCAGCTCCATCCAATCTATTTTTTTCACAAGAACTGATTTATAGGAGATTGGATAAGTGAGACCTTTCATGGTTCTACCTGCAATAGCAATGTCAAGTCCCAAATTCAACTCAAATTCAAGTGGCTGATTCCCACTATTGCAGGCAGCACCAGCCCTGCCACACCAACACCAAGTGTGTGCTGTGCTCTGTGCTGGCCTTTGGGCCAGATTTAAAAAGTGAAGGCCTTGATGCTATCATTCATAAAAATAATGCAATGCAGGCCATCAGGGTAAGCTGCATGCTTTAGAGGAGCCCCAAACGCACTGCACATCTTATGGGAATCTCCAGCCACCCTAAAATCCCCCTGTGTGCCTCACAAGAGATCCCGAGCCCTGCTCAACTTCCAGGGCTCCCTCGGCCCTTGCACACTTTCGGAGATACCCCAAATTCCCTGCACAACTTACAGGTGTCCCCAGCCCCCTGCACAGCACAGAGGTGACCCAAACCCCCTGCACACCTTTAGGGGGACCCAAACTCAAGGAGCAGCAACAGGGCTGGGCCATATTCCCTGTGTATGTGCACCGTGTGTCCCTGGGTGAACACGAGGCCTGGAGGGCAAATCCCCACTTTGCTTGTAAGGGATCCCAGGGTGCCACAGGCCCAGGCTCTGTTGGGCTCTGAGCTCATCTCTCACGCTATGAAAGGCTTCTCATGGTGCACAGTCCAATCCCATCCCATTTTTTTCAAGCCACTTACTGCTGGCTTCCCTCTTTTCCTGGCCATGCCACTGGAGGAGGTGCAGGCGCAGCTGATGGCAGTGAAGGAAATGTGCCCTCAGCCCAGGGACGCTCAGCATGGGCTCCCCCGGCCCCCCGGCCCCGCCGCTGGGCACAGCAGCCCCTCCCTGCCTGCCTCCTGCCTGCCCACACCGTGGGCATCCACGGCTGCTGCCGGCCATGGAGCTCAGCCAGGGCTGCTGCCGTGTGGCCTTTGCTGGGGGTACCAGCCGGACACTGGTGTAACAACTGCATTTCTTTATTGCAACATAAAACACGGGCCAAGCCCTGCCCTGGCGGACACCTTTAGAACTCGCCGGGGTGCAGGACCAGGGGGCTCAGGGGATGAGGCTGTCCTTTCGGTTGTACGCGTGTTGGAATGGCAGCAGGGAGGCAGTGGTACGGCACCAGGGCACACGGGGGCAGACGTGAAGAGGTGGGATAAGATGTCCCATTCGTGCTGCCTGAGGAGTTTGGCTGCTCTTCTGATGGTGCACAGGAGCACCTGTGGAGAGAGGAGTGGCTGAGGCCCCCAGCTGCACCTGGCACACAGGGACCCTCCTGCACAGCACGCCCAGAGCTGGCAAGGCTCCCCAGCACGGCTGGAGCTGCTGGCACAGCCTGGCCCAGCTGGACAGCTGCCCCTCAAGGCCCCAGCCAGCAGGGCATGGCTCTGGGCAGGCTCCCTGGCCAGGAGCGGCCCCAGAGCGCGTCTGCCTTTCAAGGGCAATCTCGTCCCCGCTCTTTCTCCTCCCCACCTTGCTTTGCCTCTGCCGCTGCTCCTGGGGCTGCTCTTGGCCAGGCAGCCTCAGTGGCAGCCAGCACTGGCTGCAGCCCCAGCGGGCTGCCCAGGACAAGGCCCAGCAATTAAGAGGCCAATTAAAGCACTGGGCAGCAGCAGAAGCCTCAGCAGAGTTATCTGGACAACCAGTGACTCCCTACAACTCCACAGCAGCCTCCCTGGGAATGTTTCCTGTCTAGCAACAGCCAGCAAATGAAGCTGTTTGAGGGAAAGATGAATAAAACACTCACCATTTTCTCTTCCAGCAGTACCAGATTCCGGCAGAGCACGTTATCAGGAAAAGTGCCGCGCCAGCCACAATGCCCAATAACTTAATGAAACAACGTGGTCCCCAGCAGAAAGCTCCTCTCATGCCTCTCCACGTGTTGTCAGCACGTGTTGTGGTCTCGGGAGCAATCTGTGGCATTGCAGCTGGGGGAGCAATGGGGAGCGTGAGCCCGTGCTGTGCTGCACTGCTGAGCTGGCAGCACGGTGCCTACGGCCAGGACGTTCTCTGTTCCCCCAGGGCTGGGGCCTGCAGGCACCTTGCCGCCCCTCGGCACAGAAGTGCTCAGTACCCACGTCCCCTGAGCCTGCTTGGGCTAATTAATCTCTGCTGTGCCCTTGCGTGGAGCATTCAGCAAAGGAACAGGCAAGGTCCTTTGTGTAGGCACACCTGTAACTCAACAGCCAGAGAAGCTTCTGTCATCTCTGCAGGTCTGCATGGGCAGCACGGAGCCGCAGGAGCGGTGAGGGGATCCCGCAGGGCGAGGGCACACACGTGCACGGCTCAGTCCTGGCACCTGCAGCCATGCCCCCCTGGCCCAGCTTTGGGCTCTGAGCTGGCAGCTCTCTCACCCAGGGGGAAAGGCCTTCACCTACCCTCATCCTCATCCTCATCCTCAACCCCATCATCATCATCATCATCATCATCTTCTGGAGGCTCAATAATGGCTATGGGTTCGGAATCCAGATCATCTTCATCCTCAGGTTTATCTGCAAAAGAAGGCAAGCCAGAAGAGCTCCCGTGGCACTGCTGAAGATTCTCCTTCAGGCCGCAGTGGCAGTGAGTGCACCTGGGTGATTGGTGCCCTCCAAGGCTCTCCCTCATCTCTGCCTTCCCCTCGGGAGCAGGGCCAGAGGGACCCCGTGCCTGCAGTGGCCCCACACTGGGATGGAAGGAGCCCCTTGCGGGGCAGCCAGGGCAGGAAGGAGTCCCTGGAGGTGCCAGCAGCTCTAAGCTGAGCCCCAGGCAGGGCCGGGCCTTGGCAGCGGCAGCGGGAGCAGCTCAGGCTGCCTGGGGCCGGCAGAGGAGCCACTGCGCAAGGCACAGCCCCGGGCCCGGCCCCTTCCCTCTCTGCTCTTCTCCGTGGCTGCACAGAGCACACGGAAGGCAAGGAGCAACTGGCATTGCACAGGGGGAGAGGATTGACAGCTCATGCTCCTTGCTCCCACTGACAGCGATCCTGTGGGACCACTCAGGGCACAAGAGTAGAAATTTCCAGGCCAAGATTCCAGAATCCATCAAACTTCAGGGAAAGGACACATGAATCTTACTCTGGTCAATGATTACACTTGGACAATGATTACTGCGTTGGCAAAGGGTTGCTGTGAACTTACCATCATCAAGCTGCAAGAGCTTTATACCATTGTCTACCAGCATTTGCAAACGATGCAAGTCACGAGCCCAGTCTAGAAGGGAGCACAGAGCAGAACCATTGCATGATGTGCTGCGATTCCCTTCTATAGGGAACTGAGCACTGCAAGGGGCTCGGCTAATGCTGTGTGCCCGCACTGCCCAGCAGCAGAGATGGCAGCTGAAGCCTCAGCAGGGCTCAGGCCCAGAGGCACTGCAATTACTTCCTGAGACTGCGCCTGGCATCGCCTCCCTTCCTGCAGCAGAGGCTGGCACGGAGCCACTGCTTCCTCTGGGAAACTCAGTCTTCATCACAGTCTCTCCTTTCATCTCTGTAGACAGGAGGAGGGAGAGATGGAAGCATTCCCCATTGAGGAGGGGGCATATTCAGGAGACAATGCTTGTCAAAGTCCCAGGTAAAGATCAGGAAAATGCCCAGGCTTTTGGGGCTGCAAGAGCTCCTCCAAACAGCAGCCTGTCCTGATCTCCCCAGAGACTGGGAAATTGCAGGGCATCTCAGGGTGCGCCTGGCCCGTGGTGCAGTTTGGGCGCCCTGGCAGCTGATGCCAAATGCCTTCCTGCAGAGGCTGGGGAGAAGCTGCAGCCAGGCCAGGCTGGGAAACAGCCCTGCAGGGCGTGAAAGCAGCAGCGGGGCAGCCAGGCTGCCGTGGATCCCTTCCCGCTGTGCCGGGCACGGCGTGCCCAGATGTGCAGCAAAAGCCCCCGGCTGCTGAGTGCCAGGAGAAGGCTCAGGGACATGCACCCACCTCGGCGTCTCTCCAGATCAATCAGCCTCTGATGCATGCGTTTGAATGCCTTCGGGGACTTAATGTTTCCTGTAGGTTTGTTCCTCCGTCTAGGAGGACCTTAAGAGAAAGTATTTCCATTTCAGACAAATGGATCCCACAGAACCAGAGCTCAGCCTGTGGGCTCAGCAGGGACACACGACTCACCCCTGCGACGGGAGCCAGGCTTGTGTGGAGCAACCAGGAAAGGAGCTTGAAAAGTCTTTCCTTCGGACACACCTGTAACTCAACAGCCAGAGAAGCTTCTGTCACCTGGTTTCTGCCAGGTTATCAATGATTAGTCTTTTAGAAACGTTGACAACATACCTGCAGGGGGCTCCAGGGGCTGCAAATCTTCATGAAGCCAAGGTGCTGGAAAAGCCTTCCCAGCACCCACACCTAGAATGGAGCACAGACCAGAACCATTCCATGCTGTGCTGGGATCCCCTTGTGCCTTAGGGACCTGGGCACTGCAAGGGGCTCGGCTAAGGCCGTGGGAGCCAGATGTCAGTGGACATGGCCAAAGGTGCAGAGGGGCCTGGGCAGCTCTGGGCTGGCTCCTGGTCACTCTGCACCCTCTTTGCATTCCCTGGGCAACATCCCTGGAGGGGCGGCTGGAGCAGCACAGGACCCCTAGGGGCTCTGTCCCTGCCACCGAGGAAACCCTCCCTCCAGCCCTGGGAAAACCATCCCCAATGCTTCCCGGGGAGAAGGGAGCTCTGTCCCGGGAAAGGGGAGCCAGGCCTGGGCTCACCTGCTCCCCTTGCTCCCAGCGGAGCAGCCTGGGCAGCCCTGGCAGGCAGGGCCACTGCCAGGAGGAGCAGGAGGAAGAGGCGCAGAGCAAGGGCCATGGTGCCTTGCCCTGAGCCACTCGTGCAGCTCTTGCTGCCACCACTGTCCTGACACTGCTGTCCCAAGGTCAGCACCACTGCTGCCGCCGCCACAGCTGCTGCAACAGTTGTGGTCAAGGACCGACTGGTCACTCGTGGTGCTGTGCAACCATGGGGCTCTGGCAGCTCTGTGAGCTCAGAGCCCTGCTGTGTCAGACTGTGAGCTCAGAGCTGTGAGCTCAGAGCCCTGCTGTGAGCTCAGAGGCCTGCTGTGAGCTCAGAGGCCTGCTGTGAGCTCAAGGCTGCGGCAGGACTGTGTGGGAATGGATCTCCAGAGCTGTGCTCCCAGTGGAGACTATGTCCTGTCAGGCAGCTCCATCCAATCTATTTTTTTCACAAGAACTGATTTATAGGAGATTGGATAAGTGAGACCTTTCATGGTTCTACCTGCAATAGCAATGTCAAGTCCCAAATTCAACTCAAATTCAAGTGGCTGATTCCCACTATTGCAGGCAGCACCAGCCCTGCCACACCAACACCAAGTGTGTGCTGTGCTCTGTGCTGGCCTTTGGGCCAGATTTAAAAAGTGAAGGCCTTGATGCTATCATTTATAAAAATCATGCAATGCAGGCCATCAGGGTAAGCTGCATGCTTTAGAGGAGCCCCAAACGCACTGCACATCTTATGGGAATCTCCAGCCACCCTAAAATCCCCCTGTGTGCCTCACAAGAGATCCCTGAGCCCTGCTCAACTTCCTGGGCTCCCTCGGCCCTTGCACACTTTCGGAGATACCCCAAATTCCCTGCACAACTTACAGGTGTCCCCAGCCCCCTGCACAGCACAGAGGTGACCCAAACCCCCTGCACACCTTTAGGGGGACCCAAACTCAAGGAGCAGCAACAGGGCTGGGCCATATTCCCTGTGTATGTGCACCGTGTGTCCCTGGGTGAACACGAGGCCTGGAGGGCAAATCCCCACTTTGCTTGTAAGGGATCCCAGGGTGCCACAGGCCCAGGCTCTGTTGGGCTCTGAGCTCATCTCTCACGCTATGAAAGGCTTCTCATGGTGCACAGTCCAATCCCATCCCATTTTTTTCAAGCCACTTACTGCTGGCTTCCCTCTTTTCCTGGCCATGCCACTGGAGGAGGTGCAGGCGCAGCTGATGGCAGTGAAGGAAATGTGCCCTCAGCCCAGGGACGCTCAGCATGGGCTCCCCCGGCCCCCCGGCCCCGCCGCTGGGCACAGCAGCCCCTCCCTGCCTGCCTCCTGCCTGCCCACACCGTGGGCATCCACGGCTGCTGCCGGCCATGGAGCTCAGCCAGGGCTGCTGCCGTGTGGCCTTTGCTGGGGGTACCAGCCGGACACTGGTGTAACAACTGCATTTCTTTATTGCAACATAAAACACGGGCCAAGCCCTGCCCTGGCGGACACCTTTAGAACTCGCCGGGGTGCAGGACCAGGGGGCTCAGGGGATGAGGCTGTCCTTTCGGTTGTACGCGTGTTGGAATGGCAGCAGGGAGGCAGTGGTACGGCACCAGGGCACACGGGGGCAGACGTGAAGAGGTGGGATAAGATGTCCCATTCGTGCTGCCTGAGGAGTTTGGCTGCTCTTCTGATGGTGCACAGGAGCACCTGTGGAGAGAGGAGTGGCTGAGGCCCCCAGCTGCACCTGGCACACAGGGACCCTCCTGCACAGCACGCCCAGAGCTGGCAAGGCTCCCCAGCACGGCTGGAGCTGCTGGCACAGCCTGGCCCAGCTGGACAGCTGCCCCTCAAGGCCCCAGCCAGCAGGGCATGGCTCTGGGCAGGCTCCCTGGCCAGGAGCGGCCCCAGAGCGCGTCTGCCTTTCAAGGGCAATCTCGTCCCCGCTCTTTCTCCTCCCCACCTTGCTTTGCCTCTGCCGCTGCTCCTGGGGCTGCTCTTGGCCAGGCAGCCTCAGTGGCAGCCAGCACTGGCTGCAGCCCCAGCGGGCTGCCCAGGACAAGGCCCAGCAATTAAGAGGCCAATTAAAGCACTGGGCAGCAGCAGAAGCCTCAGCAGAGTTATCTGGACAACCAGTGACTCCCTACAACTCCACAGCAGCCTCCCTGGGAATGTTTCCTGTCTAGCAACAGCCAGCAAATGAAGCTGTTTGAGGGAAAGATGAATAAAACACTCACCATTTTCTCTTCCAGCAGTACCAGATTCCGGCAGAGCACGTTATCAGGAAAAGTGCCGCGCCAGCCACAATGCCCAATAACTTAATGAAACAACGTGGTCCCCAGCAGAAAGCTCCTCTCATGCCTCTCCACGTGTTGTCAGCACGTGTTGTGGTCTCGGGAGCAATCTGTGGCATTGCAGCTGGGGGAGCAATGGGGAGCGTGAGCCCGTGCTGTGCTGCACTGCTGAGCTGGCAGCACGGTGCCTACGGCCAGGACGTTCTCTGTTCCCCCAGGGCTGGGGCCTGCAGGCACCTTGCCGCCCCTCGGCACAGAAGTGCTCAGTACCCACGTCCCCTGAGCCTGCTTGGGCTAATTAATCTCTGCTGTGCCCTTGCGTGGAGCATTCAGCAAAGGAACAGGCAAGGTCCTTTGTGTAGGCACACCTGTAACTCAACAGCCAGAGAAGCTTCTGTCATCTCTGCAGGTCTGCATGGGCAGCACGGAGCCGCAGGAGCGGTGAGGGGATCCCGCAGGGCGAGGGCCCACACGTGCACGGCTCAGTCCTGGCACCTGCAGCCATGCCCCCCTGGCCCAGCTCTGGGCTCTGAGCTGGCAGCTCTCTCACCCAGGGGGAAAGGCCTTCACCTACCCTCATCCTCATCCTCATCCTCATCCTCATCCTCAACCCCATCATCATCATCATCATCATCATCATCATCATCTTCTGGAGGCTCAATAATGGCTATGGGTTCGGAATCCAGATCATCTTCATCCTCAGGTTTATCTGCAAAAGAAGGCAAGCCAGAAGAGCTCCCGTGGCACTGCTGAAGATTCTCCTTCAGGCCGCAGTGGCAGTGAGTGCACCTGGATGATTGGTGCCCTCCAAGGCTCTCCCTCATCTCTGCCTTCCCCTCGGGAGCAGGGCCAGAGGGACCCCGTGCCTGCAGTGGCCCCACACTGGGATGGAAGGAGCCCCTTGCAGGGCAGCCAGGGCAGGAAGGAGTCCCTGGAGGTGCCAGCAGCTCTAAGCTGAGCCCCAGGCAGGGCCGGGCCTTGGCAGCGGCAGTGGGAGCAGCTCAGGCTGCCTGGGGCCGGCAGAGGAGCCACTGCACAAGGCACAGCCCCGGGCCCGGCCCCTTCCCTCTCTGCTCTTCTCCGTGGCTGCACAGAGCACACGGAAGGCAAGGAGCAACTGGCATTGCACAGGGGGAGAGGATTGACAGCTCACTGCTCCTTGCTCCCACTGACAGCGATCCTGTGGGACCACTCAGGGCACAAGAGTAGAAATTTCCAGGCCAAGATTCCAGAATCCATCAAACTTCAGGGAAAGGACACATGAATCTTACTCTGGTCAATGATTACACTTGGACAATGATTACTGTGTTGGCAAAGGGTTGCTGTGAACTTACCATCATCAAGCTGCAAGAGCTTTATACCATTGTTGTCCTGGTTTGAAGGACAGGTGTCTGTTAAGGAAGGCAGGAGCCTCCCTTGGAATGGGAAACTGTAACCCTTCTCCCTCCGAATTATTATAAAGGCTCTCAGGCAAAGATATGGGAATAGGAATAACAGTTCTTTACTACTATCTAAAACAAAGGATAACAAATAACAACAACTATAACGTTAACCAACAAACAGAACTAGAAACCTAGTGGCAGCCTGCTCGGCTTCAGGCACCTTTCCCTTTGGTGCAGTTTCAGTCACAGCCTGCAGGGGCGCTCTGGGTGCGGTGATTGCCCCGGTGGCTGCAGGGGCGCTCCGGCGTGAGCTCAGGTAGCACACGGCGAATGGCGACTGCCCAAAGCACGGAGGGATGGAGGAGAGCCCTTGCTCCACAGACCCTCGGGAGGGGCAGCTGGTGTTGGTGCCACAGCAGGATCCCGGGACACAGGGAGCTGGGACGGTAAGGGGTCTCCACGTGCAGGGAAAAACCCCGCTACAATGTAGCGGAGAAAAAGCGGGCTGGTGGCAGGCAGGTCGGCTCCGGATGGGGCAGAGGGCAGAGACTCACAGCAGACAGACTGGCAGCTCCGCGCTGGCTTCTCAGGGGCCGTGGGTTCAGCAGACAGCAGCTCTGACCGTCCAGCTCCGAGGGTCCCGAGCAAGAGGGCGTGACCTCCCTCTGCCCTTGTTTTCAGTCTCTCCAAATCTCGCGTTACCAGGCTCTGCTTCCGTGAGGGGCAATTTTGTGTCCTAGCAACCCATGGGAGAAAAATTCCTGAGGAAAAGAACTAGATCCAACCTTCAACAGCTTCTGACCCATGCCTGGAAGTGTTCAAGGCCAGGTTTGATGGGGTTTGGAGCAACCTGGTCGAGGGAAAGTTGCTCCTGACCATGGAAGAGGTTTGGAACAAGATGCTTTTTATGGTCCCTACCAACCCAAACCAGTCTTTGAATCTATGATTCTACTCTCACTCTGGACAATCCCCAAACACACAAATATTTAATGCCTTTTTTCTGCTTTCACTTAACAGAAGGAGGGGTTTCAGTTGTTTCCTAAGAAAACCAAAACTATTTTGCCCGCATATTTCTGGATTATTTTGACATCACATTAAAGGGAAAACCTGAAGCTCAGACACATTGCTGGACACGAGAAAATCTGCCAGGTGGAGCATCACAGAAAGAAAGAAAGAATCACAAGTGCAACTTCTCACAAGTCTGGTGTTTATTTTCTGCACTCCAAAGGGTATGATGGACTCAATCTTGAAATGTGATGGTTATTCTCTAGAAAAGTTTTTTTTTTTTGTAGTTTATTAACAAGGTGAGCTGGCTCATAAAGACTGTAGAGATGTCTTGGCAAAAGAAGTAATCCAATGAGGTTGATGGTCTCAAAAAAATTGTGTTGAGCTATAGAGGAACAGGCAGAGTGAGTTTCTCATGGTGCTCAGACATATGACAAATGTGTACAGATTTTTCTTTTTTACTAGTTGCCTTGAAGAAATAAATAAAATATGAGTTAAACTTATGGTTTTTTCCTTTGTTTTCTTAGCAAATTTAAAGTAAGTTTGAACACTTTTTTCCCAGACAAAGTTAAATATTTTCTCTTCTTGAATGTCTTTTAAAAATTAATGCCAATACATTTTCAGAGAAAATAATTTTGAAATACTAATGAAAACAATTTAGTTAAAAATGTCAAAATGAAGACATTTATTTTTCATTCTTTCTTTCTGTGATGACGTTTGAAGACAAAAGAAAAATGGGAAATGAACTTTGCTTTCTTAGCTTATTTTGTTACTGGCTGACACAGGAGTTTACACCTTTTTGCCACTATTGCTTAGAAAGGCCACTGAGGATGATTTTCCACAAAGCAGATAGTGCATAGAGAAGAATCTAACCAACAAATCTGAGAAAGTACATTTTGGTGAGAGCAGAAGAGAGAAACTCAAAGAGAACAAAAACCTCTGCTATGTAGAACACTTCTAAATGCTCACAAGCCAATATAATATAATGTGATTAATTTTTTGCAAACTGATACACTGTAAGAAATTTTACTCAGTTTCTAAGCAAATGAAATCTCCTTAGCAGCTTTACCTGTTCAGTTTATTTGCTGACGAGCTAAACTAAATATTAAGAGCATCAACATGCACTTTCTACGCTCAAAGGCCATGCGGAGGTGAAATAAATATCTTCATAACCTGATATTTAGATTTGAAGGGAGTGTGACAGGGAGAAAACAGAACCAAAAGCCTCGTAGGAACAATAGGAGCTTGTTTCCAAAAATATTGATCGAAGCGTTGCTGTTTGAAGTCAGTGTGGCTCAGGCAGGTGGCCGATGAGCTGAAGGATCGTGCACTGTTTTGACAGGAGGGCAAACATATCAGTTTACATCTAAAAATCCCTCTACTCAGGTTGTCATTTCAAATCTTTCTTATACCTTCAACCTGATGTTGGATCAATAAAATTATGACATTTTATGGCACATCAGTGACACAGCAAAATATTGATTAAAAATCCTAGAGGATGGAAAAATACCAGAGAGCATATATTACATATGTGGATTTCCTTTTGGGGTTTTGGGTCTTTTTTTACAGTAATGACCTCTTTTACACCAAAGACGTTAACTGGTTTCATCTTTGCCATATAACTTTGTTTAGTAGTTACTGAAATTTTATCAGGGGATAATTTCTGACTAAAGAATCTTCGACTGGCCCTAAAGGAGGCACAGTTATCTGAAGTCACTACTTTTTGCCTGAATATACACATTGAAAGGTATTTGTTCTCCTTGACTGTTTTACTTCAATCTTATTTTCATCCCTCTATTATTTCTGTATGTGAGAAAGCATTGTTACAATTTTTCTTGAAGTGTAGCTCAATACCCACTCTATGCATAAAACTAAATCTTCATGAATGATGCCAGAAGGTGTGTTAAAATGTTATATTTTAAACAATAGTCTCAAAGTCTAAATGGGAAAAAATAACCTTATTTGAAGACTGACCATAAAACTCCCTCTTCTCAAGACAGCCTAAACTAGTGCAAGTTTAGAAAAGTACACTAGAAAAACAACTTTGTAAGACGTAATACCTGGCACAATATTACTAAAATGCAGAAGAATATTTTTTGTGATGCTAAGAAAGTGTAACAGTAACATAGGTTATATTTGGTGGGGTAAAAAATTTGATTACCCTGGGCTTTTTCATAATTTGAAAGAGTGCATCAGTGTCCACTTTTTGGACATTAGGGGATTATGATTTTGGCAGCAACATTCCTATTTTCTGTGTAATTACCTCATAAGCTGCTCTCCCAAGAGCTGATGGGGAACAACGGGTGCTTAGTGGTATGATTTGCATAACCTATTGTGGGCAAATGCATTAGAAAAAATTAAACAAATCTACAGACAGCACTGGCAACTTAGTCCAACCCCATAATTACAGACCTTGGAGTGTCTAGCACAACTCTACCCATCTGGTCCAATGAATCCCTGCTTGGATCATTGTCCAAATAAAGCAATCTTCCACTTCATATTATTTCTAGGAGAGATATCCCCTTAGAGTGCAACATTCCCATCTGCACACTAAGGATCTTCTGAGTGAGGGAATAGTCATTGAAGGACTGATGTGCCAGATTAGATTGAGGCTGAAATTATGGATTTTAATATTTTCTTGCAGCTAGGCAGAGCTTGACTCGAACCACTCAAGATTAACCATGTGTTTCTCCATGATAACTCTTCTCCTGACCACAAAAACAGGTTGTGACAAAGGCGCCTTCCAAGGGCCCTTGGTGATGTGGGGCCACATCATCACAGAGGGGCCATTGTGACGCTGCAGGGTGTCACTGCCCTGACCCACAAGGGATCTCCCGGCAGAACCACTCTGCTCCCTCTCGAGGCAGCAGCTCGCTGGAGAGTTCTGCTGTAGAGGAGAACAGAGATGGCAATGGAGGAGAAGGTGAACCCCAACTCTTGGAGGAACCGCCTCGAGCAGGGCACAGCCAAAAGCTCTCAGAGCCTGAGGGCTGCCCTGCACTGCAACAAGGAGCCACACACCATGTACAGGAGCAGGATTCCTGTGAGAGTCTCCCACATGGTCTCCACCAGGATGCAGAGGTCCAGCCTGAAGCCAACAGCCCAGCAGGAGTGGGCACACAGCCTGTCTGTGCCAGCTGCCCTGGGAGAGCAGGGCCCAGCACAGCCATTGCTCCATGAGACAAAGCCTTGTCAGGAGCAGGAGACCAAGGGCTTGGTAGGCAGCCACACATCCCATGGGATCCATGTGGGGCACAGGAGCCGCATCCCTGTGCGAGTCCCCTGCATGGGCTCCACCGGAATGCAGAGGCCCTGGCAGTGGCCAACAGCCCAGCAGGAATGGGAACACAACCTGCTTGTGCCAGCTGCCCTGGGAGAGCAGGGCCCAGCACAGCCATTGCTCCATGAGACAAAGCCTTGTCAGGAGCAGGAGACCAGGGGCTCGGTAGGCAGCCACACACCGCAGCAGATCCGTGTGGGGCACAGGAGCCGTATCCCTGTGCGAGTCCCCTGCATGGGCTCCACCGGAAGGCAGAGGCCCTGGCAGTGGCCAACAGCCCAGCAGGAGTGGGAACACAACCTGCTTGTGCCAGCTGCCCTGGGAGAGCAGGGCCCAGCACAGCCATTGCTCCGTGAGACAGAGCCTACTCAGGAGCTGGAGATCAGGGGCCTGGTAGGCAGCCACACACCCCAGCAGATCCGTGTGGGGCGCAGGAGCCGTATCCCTGTGCTGGTGTCCCACATGGTCTCCACTGGGATGCAGAGGCCCAGCCAGAGGCCAACAGAAGAGCAGGAGAGGGCACATGGCAGGCCTGTGTCAGCTCCTCTGGGCAGCCTTCCAGGGACATGGTGCCACAGGCAAGTGTCAGAGCAGGACCCAGCAGTGTCCTGGGTGCAAATGGGGAGGCAAAACCTCCCCGGCACATCTCTGCCACTCCCTGCCAAGATTAATGAGAATCTGAGTACCATGTCCCAGAGGGAGCCCCCACAGGAGCTGAACACAAGGTACCTGGCCCATGCAGAGCCCACACTGCCCCTGCTCAGGGAATCCAGCCCAATTCTCCAGAACTTGGAGGAAATCGCCAGTGACCTGAGGGTGGACTGGCTGGACTGGCTGGAAGCAAACTTCCCAAATCAAGAGGAAGATGATGGATGCCAAGAGCTGTCCCAAAGGGAATGTGACAATGATCAAGAGCTGTCCCAAGGAGAAGACAACAGCAAAAAGGAGCTTTCCCACTGGGAAGACAGCAGTGATGAAGACCTATCCCAAGAAGACAGCAGTTACGAAGAGGTGTTCCAAGAGGAAAAGTTCATCAGCTACAACCTCTGGGACAACCCCTTGGGCCCGGTCAAGGAGCAACACCCCGACACTGCTGCCCTGGAGGTGCCCAGCTGTCTCAGCACTTTGGGCCCTGAAGCAGCAGCAGAGGCAGTCACTGACGTGCCCAGCACAGCTTCTGCCACAGTCGGTGCCATGGTCTCGGAGCCAGCGGGTACTGCCCTGGCCAGAGCTGCTGAGACACAAGAGGAGGCCATGGCAGCTTCTCCTGCCTTTGGAGAGGAGGTGAGAGCTGCAGGGGCAGAGAGCCAGGCAGCTGCCCCACACAGCCCCTGCAGCCCAGCCAGCCCTTTGCCCAGCTGGCTAGGAGCCCATGGCCTGAGTGGGCAGCAGCTGGGGACAGTGACAGGGTCAACCCTGCCAGTGCCAGAGACAGAGGAGGCAGCCTTGGCTGAGGAAGAGTGGAAAGGCTCTCTTGACCAAGAGCTGTCCCCAGGGCAAGGTGACACAGCCCAAGTCCTGTCCCAAGGGCAAGGTGACAGTGAGGAAGAACTGTCCCAAAGCGTAGCCATGAGAGACCAAGACCAGTCCCAGGTGACAGGGGACAGAGACCAAAGGCTGAGCAGTGCTGCAGAAGAGCAGACACAGGCCTCACTCAGGCACACACAAGCCCATGGCCTCCGTGGGCCACAGGCTGTGCACCACCAGCGTCCCTCCCGCTTCAGGCGGGCGCTGAGGGCTCTGAGCAGGCTGTGCTGCTGTCCCTGCATGGAGGGACAGACTGAGGATTAGTGCCCCGCTGCCAGCACCAGGCCAGGCCCCAGACAGGCTGGCTGGCCCTCAGACTGCTCAGCATCCCAGGGCAGCAGCACAGGTGGAGTCCTAGGAGACGGGAGGCTATGTGTGTGTGTCTCAAACAGCCACAGCTGGATGGCCATGGAGTCAGCCAGGCACTCTTGGTAAGAACTGACAAGAGCTGCCTGGAGTAACCCAGCACTGCTGGGAACAATTGGACATGACAAAGAAGAAATTGTGACTGGAAAAAGGGTCCATGCAGAGGAAGGACAAACATCCTTGTTCTAGTCCCTGGAAAGATGCAAAACACAGGACAGCAAAAGTGCAGCAGAGAAGCCAAGAAGAGAGTGTGCACTACAGGACAGAATCAGGACCACCCAAGAGCCCTGATGTCACTGACCCATTTCCAGAAAGGTCTGAAATAATTGATTGCATGACAACATATTTGCAGTGAAAGCAAGAAACCTGTCTTCTGGGCAGGGAAACCCCTCCCAGCAGAGGACCCCCTCCAGCCTGGGCAGTGCTCCCAGGACCCTGGAAATCCCATCATCTGGACTGACACTGGAACCAGGAATGAGATCCCCATTGGCTGGATCAACTCTGGAACCCGGATGGACATCTCCTTCAGCTGGAATAATGCAGGAACCAGGATGGACATCCCATAAGCAGGATCGACATTGGAACCATGACTGCTGATCTCTTTTGCTCTTTGTTTTTTTCTCTTCCTTTCTTACTTTCTTTTTCTCTCTCCCTCTCTTTAACTCTCCTCTTGTTCTCTCCCTTCCCTTTCCCCCTACCCCTTTCTCCCAAACCCTCATGCAAGTGTAGATGGAGTAACTTAAGGACTAACATAGCTGTAGCCATGCCAAGTTTGTAATTTAAAAGTTTGTAATAATAAAGCTTGGTGAGTTTTTGCAGATTCTGTGACTTTTGTGGTTCCTTTTGATCCTGAGCATTTACAAATCTTGGGTGCTTCCTTCCCACTGACGGTGGATTCACAAGAGGGTGGCTTTGTTGTGGACACACTAATCAAAATTCTGTCTCAAGCAGTTTTCTTTGGGGTGTTTCTGGGAATCTCTTGGACTAGTGTGTCCCAGCTGGATGGTGATGCCAGTTCACATCCCGCAAGCTGCATTCCCCTCTAAAGACAAGGGCTAACTGGTTCTGGAATGGTTAAGCTGTGTTCATTGTCAGTGTTCTTCCTTGATGGATTTTCCATTCCTGTGACAAGGTCTTAATGCAAAAAAATTGCTTTTGTTCTGCTTCTGGGAGTTTTAATTTTCTTTCCTAGCTCAGGCTTTCCTATTTTATGCTATTGGTTCTTTTTGTTTGTTTTTAATCTGTAGTCTGGCATGGCTAATAATGGCTGAATTACACATAAATAAAATCCATGCAAAATAGAACGGGCTATTGATTATGGCTGTTTGAAACAGAGGTCTCAAAATACCAAATTAACACAAAAATTCCTCATTGCAGAATTCTCCATAAATTTTTCAGATTTTTTTTTTTTTTGTCAGAAGAAATTTGGTTTGACTCCTGTGATGGAAGGAGACATGAACTAACGTGGGGGTCAGAAGAAGGGGAGGAGAGAACTCAGATCTAGGGAGTGCTAGTGGAAACTTGTTATATGAAATTATTCCTTATTTGCCCACACAGAAGATGTGAGTGAAGTTGTGTAAAACTGTGCTGTCTACCCATGAGATTTTTAAGACTTTCATGTCCCTGCCTAAACAGACAGATTTTTTTCTGTAGTGATTCCACCTGCCTACATTTGTCTTTGCACCTTTGATATCTTCTTCCATGTAATGCTTTTCTCTATATTTGGCTGAATTTCAGTTGCTGTTTCTCCTCTCTGGGAGTTTGATGAGTGTCACTGAGAATGAGTGGAGCTCAGCCAGTAAAAGGGCAAGTGATTAACAAACTCTGAGTAAGGACATGATGAGCTGTGGCACATCAAGAGTTTATAATTCCACCCAGGAGATTTGAGAGTAAGAAGAGAAGCTGAGAGTGACCAGATTTAGGATCGCCAGATGTGCTGCCAGTAACCCAAGGGAACACAGAGGATGCTCTACCTTCCACTTGCCAGTTCCTTTTCTTTTGCAAAACCAACAGATTCACCTGTGACTCTTGGATCATAAAGAAAACAAAGAAATGTCACTGAAGTGCTACCATGGCTGTGATTTCTGTTTGCTTATTTACTTAATGCATGAATAAAGCAAGATAAATATATAATCCATATTCAACAGCCACTTTTCTAACTCAAGGTATAATTTCATAAAACTGTCCTACACCCAATTGACTCAATTTTGATAGAACTCCTAAGATCCTTCAATAACAAAGCACTTAGTCAAATGGATTTGTATAATTATGCACAGACAGAAACAAATTTGTGTCCAGGGATTCAAAGAACAGGAACAACACACCAAGCATGCCAAGCCCTGTGATCCCTGTTAGGGAACTCAATACTGTTCATGAGGAGGGAAGCAAAAAAACTCCTGCTGCTCTCTCAGTTCCAGGCTTTCCTGAGCCAGACTCAAACTCTGGTATAACTGACAGGAGCCAGGCTTTACATTTTCATATAGACTTAACACAGACTCAGGCCCTGCCACGAAAATAGGGTGAAATTCAGTCACTATTTAAGTTAGTGATGAAACTCCCACTGATTCCTCTAAATCACATTTTCTTCCCTGAACTTTACAGCTTTATCCCAGTGACATGATTGAGGACAAAGTGAACAGAATGTCAATTCCTGATTTTATACCCAGACAAACTTTGGCTGCTGTGGCCACTGATTTTTACCTGGCCATCCAGCACAGGGGAGATATAGGAGTCAGCAGAGCCAGGGGAAATGACCTGTGTCTTATCCTTGTCCCCACTTGACCAGACTCAGTGACCAGGCATGATTCAACTCACAACCTTTCTGTCCCTTTCTTTACAGTCTATATTAAACAAAATATGGGCCACACAGTAAAGGTGGAGTGGACCTGAATTTGGACTGTACAAGTTCACTCACCATTTATAAACCATCTGAAAGGGTGCCATTTCTCCTCAGCACTTGACTATACATTTATGCAGAAAATAAATGCACTGATCTCAGGTCAGTTAGAACAAAAATTGCCCTTTTAGGAAGCATATCTCACACTGAACTCTTGTTCATAGCTTGTATTTAAAAGCAAGGAATCTTACCTTTATGTGGCTGCCTGGACAGAGAGAACATTTGAATGGACCATGGGGATACTTCCTCACAAAACATTTGAGGAACTGGATGCTGAAGCTGTTCCTGTGGCCATGCAAGAGAATTTTCTCCACTACACTGAAACATTTAGCAGTGTGAGGACAACATCACGTATTTCCCTGTTAAACCTTTCCTTTGGCATCTGATTTTGACCGCAGAGACATGACACAGATACAAAGATGGAGCTTCTGCCTGACTCATTAGCACAGCCATTTTCATGTTCTGAAAATATATTGTCTCCTGTTTCTTACGGCAGCTGGGTGGCTGCCACTAACAAGCAGTTGCTTATGAAAATCATTTCTCCACATCTTCTTAAAATAGAAAAAGCAAAGTATGCGCTGGCAGAGTTTTAATTTCAGACATTCAAGTCTCAGGGCAATACTGCAGCTT